>VXAB01010061.1:852-30403 GCA_013399175.1 Odontophorus gujanensis | reverse complement strand
CGCTTTTACAAAATGGTGGAGCTTCTGATGGAAATATATATATATATATATATATATGAATGTTTAAGAATCACAGGATCGTAAAGGTGGAAAAAAAACATCCAGTCCAACTGCAGCCCACCCCCACTGTGCCCACTGGGCACATCCCTCAGTGCCACATCCCCACAGCTCTGCAGCACCTCCAGAGGCGGGGATCCCAGCACTCCCTGTGCAGCTGTGCCACTGCTTTTGGGGAAAGAAATTGCTCCTAACACCCAGCATGAACCTGCCCTGGCACAACATGAGTCCACACTCACTGCCCTGTCGCCATTACCGACCCCACCTCGCACTGCCTCCTTTCAGGTCACTGCAGCTAGAAGCCGCGTAAGCCTTTCAACAACAGAAACCTTTCAACACAAGACCTGAAGCAACACCTGCACCTGTGCGCCTGCTCCTGCACACAGAGCACGGCTCTGACCCCACACGCGCCCCTCCGCGCGGCCGCCCCGTTCGCCTCAGCGCGGAGCCAGACCTCGCTCGGGCGGTTCCCGCGCTCAGCCCGCTCCGGCGCGGCCGGCGGCAGCAGGTGGCGGCCCGAGGAGGCGTTGGGGTGCTGCCCCCTGCCGGCCATCCGCCCCCAGCGGGAGCTCCGAGCGCGGGCTCTGTGTGGGCTGAGCGGCTCTGATGGGATCGGGCGCTGCTCGTAAACAAAGGAAGGGGACGGGATTAGGCCCATCGTGCACCAGACGTTTTTCTGCGCGGCATTCGCGCTGATCCTGATCCAGCCTCAAGCCTGGACAAAAGCCTCTCATTGATTCCTGCACGCAGGCAGAAATCAGGGTTAATTCCAATTAAACCCGTGCAGTATCCCTGCTATAAACGAGTCAGGCTGTTACGTAGCGCCAGGCCTGACCTTTCCAACTGTCTCCATCCGTTGTCATCTGACAGAGGAGGCAACGTGCCCTGAAAAAGCAGCAGCTCCAACGCAAAAGTAAAAGCAGTGGTCCTAAAAACTGGGTGCAGCCACATGCTGGTTCAGTAGTGATGCTGCAAGCCACTATTGCTTGCAGCCTGGAGGGAGCAGCCTGGAGAAGGGAAGGCTCCAGGAGACCTGACAGCGGCCTGACAGTGTCTGAAGGGGCTGTAAGAAGGAAGGGGACAGACTGGGTCTGTTGTGATGGGACAAGGGGAAACTGTTTCAAACCAGAAGGGGTGAGATTTAGACTGGATAGAAAGAAGTTTTTTACAATAAGGACAGTGAGACACTGGCACAGGCTGCCCAGAGAGCCGGTGTTGCCCCATCCCTGCAGACAGCCAAGGTCAGGCTGGACGGGGCTCTGAGCACTGACGGAGCTGTGGGTGTCCCCGTGCACTGCAGGGCACTTGGACCAGAAGGGCTTTAAGGGTCCCTTCCAACAATCATTTGTGTTTAGACATATATAGAACTGGATTCAGAATAAATTCCTTTTTAACTTGTGCCTAATCTCTTCCCCTTCTTGAGCTTTACATGACCAAAATCTAACCAAAATAAACTGAGCACAAAATGGGTCTGTTACCCACACCACACGGTTAGAAAACTTGCGTCTTCGTGCTGGTCCTGTAAAGCTGTTACATTAAAAATAATGTCCATTTCCACTAGCTCACTCAAGCTCACTTCTCTCACATGCCAAATGAACAAACAGCCATAGCAAGGAGATGTAAAAGAAAGACATGCAGTGCAC
Source organism: Odontophorus gujanensis (assembly GCA_013399175.1). NCBI lineage: Eukaryota > Metazoa > Chordata > Aves > Galliformes > Odontophoridae > Odontophorus > Odontophorus gujanensis. Next base: position 28,703 of record VXAB01010061.1, on the reverse strand, counting down.
TGATAAAATAGGTACCTTGCAGCAAAGCCCTTCTAGGATGAGATGAAGATACCACAACTGAATCCTAAATGAAATAAATCACCGGGCCATCTTCCAAAGTAAAGCCGAGTACATACCATGCCACCACAGCCCTAAGTTCATGCTGAAAACTGTTCTTCTTAGGAGTCCTGCGGCAGCTGTGGTCCAGCCCAAGGCCCAGTGCCGCAGGGAGCAGTGCGAGGAGCCAAACACAAGCTTGGGCAGAAACCTCTACACTACTCAAGTGTGACTCCTGCAGTTGGGCTGAGCTGAAACACCAACTTTTGTTTTTAAGTTATGGACGGCCCTATTTGACAAATGGAAACACCACCACTGCAGCTGCCCTATGGGGAAAAAGGTTTTACAATTTTTCTGGAGCTCTTGATGTAGCCACATTCACTGTTAATAACCTCAAATGTGATCTGACACCACAAAATTAGCCCTGCACTTGACAGACACGTGGTGAAAAAATTATGCGCATGTAATCATATATATTACTCATGTGCAGCCATACATTTTTTAAGCCTGACACGTTACTTGCACTGAACCGCTGTAATTTATTTGGTTGCACTTTCACTGCCTGATGATCTCAACAGAGATCAGTCAGCACAAAGCGAGAGGGGCTGCACTGTTTACCATTAGCTTACTGCAGCACTCTCCACTCATGTGCAAAGTGCCTACTGACACCCTTGCAGGAAATCTCTATGAATACATAGCGCAGGCAGGAAGCACACAGACCGACCAAACACAACATGACTTCCAACCATCAACATCCTGAGTAGTCTTAATAGGGAAGACTCCAAACCAACCCACTGTCAGAATAAGAAAACAGTGAGCATACTGGTAACAAGACATTCCAGAAATGGCTGGTTCCAACTTCATTACAATTCAGACAGACACTCCAAGCAGCCTCTACATAGGGCTTAAAAGCATAAAATATGCACTGGGACTTCTCACCTAGTCCATGTCCTCCTAAACCTACGTGACCACATGGCATGCACCAGGGCCTTGGAAACCTGAGCAGGCAATTACAGGGATAAGCAAGCATAGTGGTGAAGTAATACGGAGCATGCAATTGCTCCAGTCCTCAACACACTCAGCACAGACCTGTCACCATGGGCAAAAAAAAGATTTTGTAACTGAAATCTTCTGTCTTCATTGCTGAACTATAACACACTATTGCCTTCTGCTGAGCTGACACAATACCAGAAGATCTTATGAGAGTGAAGAGATGAAACCATTTCATTTCAAAGCATTCTTTAAAATAGATTGCGTAATTTGGGAGTGGAGGGGTTGGCATTATCTTCAAAAAAGAATAAATGACTTCAAGAAAGAATCAGCTACCAGGAAAAGCTTTTTCTCAGATAGTTTTCAAAGGCAATAGCCAGGGGTCAGACCTTTTGTATTTACTTTCATAAATAAACCAGATTCTCCTCTGTTTATTCCTCAGATAATAGAAAATAAATCGTTTTATTCAGTCCATCCAAAGAATGAATTCATTTAAAAAAAAAATTCATTGGCTACATTCAAATGCAATAATGTAATAATAATGTAAAATGGGCTAAGACTAATCACTAAAATTCTGCCATAACCACACATCTGGAATTACTTCTTAATAGTTTCATTTATCTTTAAAGTAAACATTATTGCTTCAAGAGTTACTATTCTCCTGTTGAATGTTCTAAGCTTCTGTGAGTTTCACATTACCCTTACTACCCTACAGATCGTCACGAGGTTTTATGATGTTATGATTACACAAAATGTATTTTGAACAGCAATCCCAAATGGTCTCATTACTTATGTAAGTGGTGTATCCCTTGGCTAACTCACAGTTCAACCCGTTGCAGCTTCCTTCACAGTTAAGACAAACTGTGTGCGACTGAATGGCTGAAAGGGCTGAAAAGGAGACGTGGCCACTTGCATCTCAAGGTTACTAGGCCATATGGGCCTATGAGCACAATCACTGTAAAAAAGATAATGATCTTTCTCCGTTTCCTATATATCAAGTATGAAAATCAAAGACACCAAGATCACCAGCTGGCTCCTTTCTGGAAGGCCTGTTTGAAAACCAAGGCTGGACAAGCACAGAAACTGATTATCCCTTTTACAGGTCTTCCACCTCAGACGCTTTCAGTACCAGTCTGTACTGCTTTTCTCCTGCTGGTGACTCACACCAGGGCAATTAATTCAGCTCTTAAGCAACAAATTCACTTGGAGAACTTATTATTATAAAAAGCAAGAAAATCTAATTAAGATGCAACCAGACTTTGCATTCATTCTGAATAATATTCAGTTTTCTCCTAACAGCAGTTCAATAGACAGCAAATATTTCTACCATGTCATTTTGAATCTCACATTTGAGCTAGAAGATCTGGAAGCCCTTACGAGTTTCCAGAGCCCAGATACATCTTGTTTCCTCATCAGGGTGAGATTCTTAACTTCCACAGAAAGGAGAACTGGATTGCTCAAGCCAATATGGACGCATTAGGAGAAGCTCCTACCCGTGTGCAAAATTACATACAAGTTCAAACACCCTCACAATGCAAATCCTGCAAGTACTACAAAAAAAAATAGAAATCAGAACTCCACGGAACAACGGAACTGGAGGAGTTGCTAATGTAAACTTCAGACAGACTGGAAAACGCATGCCTCCATTCCACTCGTTCCTTAACATCTGAAGGAGCTGGCTCCCCATCCTGCCCTCAACGCTCAGTCCTGAGACAACTGCTTCGTGTTACATGAGCTGTGGTACACAAGGGAGAGAGACCTCATCCTCACAGTGTGGTTTAACAACACAAATGCTGACATTTGGGCTTGTTGTTTCAACTGCTAATCCAGCTATAAAACAATAAAGGCACTAATATGGAAAGGCTTTAATTCCCTTGACCTACAACATCCTCTCTCACGTACAGCATCTGGATCCTGATCTCATCTTTTTTTTATTTTTGACAAACAGAACCACAGTGTTTCTTCATTTTCCAGCCCAAAAGCACTTCATTAATTATGTCCCTGCTATCCTACTTGCTACGAGTCAACCCTCTTACTGGCGCAGCCTCCTGTGGCCCTGTGCGCTCTGGGATGTGGGGGCTGAGAGCTGCAAGTCCCTTGAAAGGTCACAGGAAAAGGGTAGACAGGCTGTGCTACTGGGGAGTCAAATGCCACAATCAGTGTGTAGGGCACAGACACTTCAGGAATGCACAAACAAAGCAAGACTGAAGACTCTGCTGCCAATGCAGGTTGGAAAAGTGGGTAAAGGTCATTAAAATCAAGCAGCCGGTCCTTCACATTGCGAGGTCTACTTCCCCCATCTCAAATAACCTGACATCTGAAAGCCAGCAGATGGGAGTTCGAAGTTTTGCAAGCTCTCGGTTTTCCTCTGAAATCCCCAGGACACAACATTCTAGCTGGGAAACCGAGACTCATTACTTAAGCATCAAAACAACTTCAAGAAGTGTTCACACCGCTCCTGAAAACAAAAGTACGGTTCACTGTGTACTGGAAATCCTAGCGCACAGAACAAAGATGTCAAATGCTTCAGGAAATGCAGCACTCAGCCCAGCACAGAACAAAACTTATTTGATAGACCAAAACTAAATTTGTACTTCAAAACTTTAAATTCAGGCACGAACCACTGCAATTTTCCAGTCTGGTTCTCTCCACATTCTAGGCTACACAATTTCACTCAGTTCCTTATCCATCAACCACCAAATCTGAATTTCAGCAGTTCCTCCAGAAGACTGCAGAATAAACTAATTGATATAGAGTCTCCAAACAGAAAACTGAGACCTTTCAGGTGGAGAGCAACGGTTTTTAGTAAGAAGTTAGTAGCAGGGAGTAGAAAATCATGTCGAAGAGAGCATTACCACACATAACACTTGAGGGTGGGGTAAGCACCAAATCCCTTTTGGCCCTGCCCTTCCTTTGCCCCTCATCACTTGAAGAATGCAGAAGTAGAGCAGCTTGTCAGGCTGCTGGGGGCAGGCAGCAGGAACAGCTCTGATAACCAGCACACTTGCAGCCAGCCATCTTCCACTGCTGCTGCAAGGGAAAACGCATAGAGATACACACATGCATAGGATAGTGATGGTTTGCAACTAGTTACACATGGAGGCACATAACTAGTATCAGGACTGTGTAAATAAGACTCCACATAATGTGAACACTAGCCCAAGGCTTAAAGAATACAACACCATAATTCCGTTTTCAAGCATAACACAAGGTGCTCCACCTCATTCTTCACAGAGTTAGTTTTCCTTGAACACTGCCACTACAAAACAAGCCAGAGACAAATGCCACTGAGCCATTTTGTAAGAGGATATGTAGTTTAGCTAAGGCTTGCCCATGGCTGCCCAGGTGATGCCCATGGGTTACACACAGCATCACTCCATCTGAGAAACCAACTTAATACACAACAAGGCCAAAAGAAATGCAACCCGACATCCAAAACTCTGGCTAATGAAATACCAACAGGGCACTTTCTAAAACTGTCATCCTTGTAATGGAGTCAAAAAAGAAATCTCCAGATTCCAATCTCTGCAGCCCCAAACCAACACCTGCTTCTTTAAAAATCACCTTCAGCATCTTCTTTGAAGTGTTTCTTAAGCTGGTTAAAGGCAGCCTGTTATCAGCTATCTGGGAGTGCCCTTCTTCCATGCAAATGACTTAGCTGGAAAAAAAATCCTGGGAGACCAGCTCACCAATTCTACATCACAGTATCTCCCACTCCTCCATACCCACACCTACTGTTGGTCATCTTGGCTATCCCAGGCTGTAGGGATTCTGTTTTGAGAAAAAACGTGTATTGCTGCATAAGATAAGCTGGCCAGATATAATACACTTATAAGGTACCTTTTATAAAGCCGAGGCTCAGTGAAAATATTCCTATGAATTAAAATCCAAGTCCAGCTTAAACAACTCTGCTGAATTTGTCAGCTTAACTTTGCGGACTTGTTCTGGTGGTTGACAGCCCAAACACAAATACAGCTTGCCCCTTTGAAACAAGAGAAGTGAACAACAAGTAGCAGAAATAGGGACTGGATTCTGTATGTGCACCTGTGGGCACTGACCTGCAGGGTTGCTGGTAACTTCCAGCTGGAGTGCCCACGTGCTTGTCAGCAGCCACCACTGCTACAGCTCATATAGTTAAGCCTACTGATGGCAGTCAGCTAACAGTGTTAAAGGGAGCAGCCCAGATTAATGACACATTCATTATATATACCATGCTCATGTTTGTAAGCAGAATGCAGTCAACTAGATGAAAGCAATGGAGGCTGAAGTCAGAAGGCCCCAGCTCATCTCACTTCTTTCTGGAATCACAAGACAGCCCTTTACTACACAGACTCTAACTGTCAAGATAAGATTTATTCCAATACACACTTCAGCTTAAGCAAAATTCACTTGTTACAGTTACAATGGACAGGGCATGGAAGCAAAAAATATACTCTGAAATCTGTTGTCTCCATATTTATGAATGGATCCCTACAGAGACATGGCACAGAGGTGGGACCTTATTTCAAAGGAGCACTCAGATTACAAACAGCCTTGTAATTTTGTTAAAAGCCTCTGAACTTGGCCCTTCTCCATCCTCATGGTGAAGCAGAGCAAAGGTACCTTTTTCAAACATCTCTGAAAAACCCAGCAGAAAGTAATCACACCTGACTCTGCTGGATCTTCAGTCCAGTAGAGGGTGCCTGGAACATCATGTCTCACCATGTGGCAAAAATAAAAGCTGACATGTTTCAACAGCGTTCAGAAGCTTCCCAAGAAACTTCCTTCTACTCAGTAAGCCTACAAAGCCCAAGACTTTAAAGGACAATATTTGGTATGTTCCATCTGTGGGCTGACCTTCCCTAAAAGAATGTCAATATATAGGGCTACGGTGATATTTACGTTTTTCTTCACAGGAACTGAACAAAGTTCTGTTCAGTATTTTTCACAGGTTTTTCCAGACAAGAATTCCACTGAAGAAACTGCTGCCCTCAAAAAGGAGTCTCCCATTCTCTGGTCTCTACACTGTAGTGACTCAGAGCTTACAAGAAACAGAGCCCTGACCTTTGGAAGAACTTTCTGTGCCTGAAAAAAAAATAAAATAAAATAAAATAAAAAAGCCCACACACAAAAGATGACGCTCTCACTTCCTGAAGCCTGCCAGACTTGTGGTTCTTCTTTGGATGATGGCATCGCTGTCTGTGAATGGAGAAGAGCGGATAAACCTTCACATTTTGACCCCAGCCATGACCCTAACTTGGCAGGCAGCCCCAGACAACCTGAATGCCCTCAGCCGCATCACTGTTTGTTTTGACAGTTCTCCAGACCCAGTGCTCCAGCAAAGTGCCAGTGCCAGGTGGTATGCAGCCACCCAGGCTGCTGACAGGCATCATGTAAACAGAATGGCTCAAGGGTCTGTCCAGCCTGTAATCTAAAGGGAGATATTCTTCGGGAAAAACATAAAGCCAGGTCACTTAATCATTCAATTAATGGTGACTGAATATCCGTGGCCAGCAGTTACAATCTTGTATCTGTTATATTAACCCAACTGAAGAGAGCAACAGTCAAGTTCCCGGGCAGGGGAGAAGGACTGGAGATGTTGTGCAAAGTGTCCTGAAAATAAAGCCACAACTGGAAATTTCTGCCTCATCTCTTGCTCCTACCAAGAGAGCCTGATGTAGAAGCAATGTCTAGGAATTACATTCGTTGCTAATAAGAGAAGTCTGAAATGAGACGACAACCAAGCCTGCCTTCGGAATGTGCACATGCAAGAGCAAACCAGAAGCTGGCTGCAGCAATCAGCGCAATGACATCCATGAGCAGATTCCTCTTTCTGCAACCTGAGATGGCTCTGACCTCCTTACAGGAGGAGGGCTGCCAAGTAAACAGCCCCAAGGATTCAGCCTGCCAACTGCTGGCTCCCTACGACTTCTAGTCTTCCTCTCCAGTTCTCCACCCCACCCATCCTAACTCTGTTATTGATATATCTTCCAACTTCTTTGACAGCTAATAAATGTGCATAGCTGACTTTGTGACTGTAGGTCAGGAGTACAGATCAAGGAGTGTCTGTACGAAGAAGGTAAAATGCTGTTTTCCAGTGCTGCTGCCCACTGGAACATTCAGCTACTGGAACATTCTGTAGCTGAGATGCACGGAACAAAAAAGGGGTACAGCAAAAAATTATTTTTTGATCAAAATACCACTTCAAGCACTGAGACTTTGTCTCAGGAACAAGAATAAAATGAGAGTGCGACAGGGTATAACAATTCCATCAGTCTGAAGGAAAATCACATCATTAGTACCAGACTATGGTGCACTAGATTTGGATGTATGTCCGGGGAGCAGTAGGGCTCTGTCTGTTCAGCCCACAGTAAAGGGATCCTGGGACTTCTGCTGGCTTGCATTCCCCAAGGAGAATAAGACACCCACCTGGGCCACAGGAGGCTGAACACACAAAGTGAAGGACACAAAAATGGGCAGCAACCTCAGGATACGCTGCTGTATACCTAGACAAACCCCCTAGGTTGAAGCCATTCATCTTCAGGCTGGGAAAGGCTCCATCACTCTCAGCCAAGGGGGAGAAATCCAAGCTGCCTCGTGCTTCCCAGGAGAAGCTGAGCAGGGGACGGCTGCTGACAGCTTCCAGGACAGGAAGAATGAGATGGAGCTCTTCTGGCCCTGTCTCCCAACTGCAGAGCAGCGCTGGGAAACCGCACCCAGGGAGACGCCTAGAGAGAAAAGGATGTTTTGTTGTGTAGGCTTTTGTTCTGGGCTTTGTTTATTTGAGATATTTCACAGCCGGGCAGGCAAAGCATGGAAGCAATTTAAAGGGCCAGCCTGGAAGAAATAACCTGCTCCACAGTGAGCAGGTTTTGAATTAGCAGAAACCAAGCAAACAAATAGCAGCAACAAAAAACAGATTCTGGGAGAGGAAAGATCTGCTAATGCATTTCCTAGGGCAACAACAGGTAACGCACTTGGAACAGCTGGTTTCAGCAGCACGCTAAGCTCCAGAAGCAGCTCATGAAGGGACAACCCCAAGCCCAATACCCATAGTCTCTTATTAAGAGGAGATCTGGCATCATCATGGTGCACCTGGTGCTGTCCCATGGTGAATTCTGCCTGGCCACCTCCTGGTACTTGGTCCCAGTCCCAAGACCTCCCTAGTTCAGCTGGCTCTGCTTTAACCAGAGATGAGGCTTTGTTCATCACCACATGGACTGGATGAAGGACTGGCCTAGTAAAGAACCCTGTTTCAGACAGAGTGGTGGTCCCAGAGGAGACTCAAAGGCAGCTCCAGAAGGAGCATTTCCTTCAGATGTTGATACCCAAGTCACAGCCAAGGCCACGCAAAGCTTCAGCTCTCACTGGCCAGAGCCAGTGCAGCACTGGAGCCTGTTACAGGGACCACATGGATCACAGCTTCTCACTCTCTAGTGAAAGCAAATCCAGAATTACAGAGGAAACGGGACAATTTTTGTTTGGATGAGATTACGACAGACAGCACTCAGCATTGCTTCTGGGATTCCAACATTTCTGTGACCCCAAACCAGTCAGAGTTTGGAAAAACAGTTTCTCCAGCACTGGGACAACAGGTGCCCTGGGGCTGAGGCACAGAGGGAGCAGACCAGGCCGACTGTGTCTCCACACCAGAGGCAGCCACCGCTGTGCACTGAGCCCAGCCAGCACAGCCTGGCGCCTGCAGCTGTCACAGCACTGAGCACAGGGCTCCATTTCAAAGCTCTGCAGTCATTCCCCCTTTGAGTCGAGGTTCTCTGCGTACATGTATGTTTTTGACCATGCAAAAGCAGAAACACCGCTGAAAGCTATTAGCTGAATGGTCCTTCTTCAGTAAAAGGGAAAAATGTCAGTGGCCCTACGAGTCAAGCACCAGGTTACACAGCGGATGGCATAGTTCCCCTACGCCAGCAACATTTCTCATTGGAGTTAAGCACATGTGGTGCAAGTGCTGGTTCACAAAGAGGGGAAATCTGCCTCATCAGCCCCAGAGGAAACAAAGCACCTCACTCCCTCCTTTAGCCCAGGGCAGAAGAATCATGGGCACACGGGTCTCTTCATTTCTCAGCTGACCTTTGAGGAGCACACACGCAAACCAGAGGAAGATGGCAGGTAAAGCCAAGCGTTCTGCTTCTGTTTGCCCTCTCTGAAGTTTTAAATGGACACCAGCTGTTAATTCCTTTCTACATTCTTCACATTTTTCTGGCCAACTCCCGACAAGACTAACAGAAACCTTTCCCCTTCAACTTTCATCTGATGCATAGATAAAATTGTCAGGCGTTTTCAGGCAAGGAAAAGAAATATATATCCTTATTGCCTTAATTGAAATGCATGCCTGGAGGTCTCCAGTGCATCCCTGCCCTTTGAAATGGGTTAAAGAGCCTTAATGCCATCTAAATTAAGTCAATTTGTTATTCAGGGCATTTGTGACCAAACAATTTGAGATGTATCCTGGGAGGAAAAAGCACGGAGGCCAGAATTTAAAACCATGGGAAATAAGATGATGGATGTGGAGTAATGGCCCAGAAAAGCTATATCTTAAATAGCTTGGGTCGTTATTTTGGTTCTTTGATGCTTCCACTTCGGATAGGGGGTTGTTGTTTTTCTGTTTTTTGTCTTTTTGAGGAGGGCAGAGCCAGTCCTTGTAAGTTGTTTCATGTCAGACAGAGACATTTATCATCTTCTATGACACAGAGAGGACTCTCGAGGTTGATGGTGACAGGTGGCTGACAGAGCTTTGTCTTGCACACTTGTGCACCAGGCGCCCTGTGCAAAGGGCTGCCAGTCCAGTAACACCCACACTGCGTCTGCTGCTTTGAAAGGACCACTGCACACTTCCCTAAAACCTCAAGGCAGTACCACTACTTACAAGCAGTGCAAGGAAAGTGTAATAAATAACTGTAAAAAGCAACGGCATCACAGTAGAGCAAAGGAGGGGCTCAGACAGGTGCCTGGAGCCAGAGGTGCTCTTCTTGGGGCCACTGCAGAGCTCTGAATGCCCTAAGGAGAACAGGCATGCACAGCACAACGCCGACGTTTTGCAGATTCAAAATATCTAACCATTGTTACTGGGGCTTTGTTATAAAGGCTTCTGGCAACGCAAGCACCGCGTCATGTGCACACTGAGGTTTTGCTAGCTTTGTGCACCTCGGGAATGGAAATCGCTTTGCAGCAACAGAAAAAAAATAACATCATCATTTGCTTGGAGAGCTCTGTGGTCCCTCCCGCTGACCTCACAGGGAAACAACGCTATGCTAGTTAGTATTCTCACACTAATCCCCACCTCCTGAAGTACTCAGGAAATATCAAAAGCAAAAACATTGTATTTCTTCTTCAATTACTCAGTTTCAAGTGGTTACCACGCACAAGGCACCACCGACCCCCAGTCACAACACAGCAGCAAGGTGTAAAATATCTGACGGTTACTTCACTCTGATTTGAGGTTTTTCTTTTTTTTTTTTTTGTCTGGGAAATAGATCCTCAGCTGGCACACACCCAACTCAACAGCTGCATTGCTTTTCTACTTCCACAAACACTCCAGAAGTTAGCCAGAACCCTGTTTGTGCTGGCAAACACCCAAGGTTTTATTATTATGTACTATTAGTTCAGAGCGAGAAATGTGTGCTGCAGGAAAAAAAAAAAAAAACATCCAGAGGAGCTAAATAATTGGGTACAGATGTTAAAGCCTTACAAGCTCTACCCACCGGGCAGTGTCTTACATATTGCTTCTATCACCTGTTTGCATTCTGAGTTTTTAATATAATGACTGTGTGTGCTACCCCTGAAGAATATTCTAGAATTCCTTGTGCAAAAAGCAATAACTTCCTAACGCCACTTGTCTCTTCTCATTAACAATCTCCCTTCACTTTTCAACACATCACTTCAGAGTCGCTTCATATTTAAAGACCTAGGTCGTTGCTTTCACTCTCTGGCAACTTAAAACAATCAGACTGCCCCACTCTTACCTAATTTTCCAAGAACTCAGCCTGGCACATCATCCTAAACCTCCAGCGCTTAGAATTCATGATTAAATACCTCATATCATCCCAAGATCACCGTGCTAAATAAAATGCCTAGTTGTTATCGCCACTTTTTCCCCATTTACTCGCAACCAACATCTGCTCCACATCCCTGGGGACCACTGCTTCTTCAGGATGTACAGACACAAAGGCCAGTGCTCAGGCTAAGCAGCAGGAACCCAGCCCCAGCCAGATTTCTGAACCTCACTTCATTAAATGTATCCCATAAAGTATTTAGAAGGTGCAAAGCACTGAAGCAGACAGTAAACAACACAGAAGTAAGAACACAAGGAAATCGCTGGCACTTTCATAAGTGACACGGAATGGTTTTGCCTTTTCAAACTACATCATGAGCGCTGACGTTCCACCAGCATAAAATGGTGTAACGTGGTCCATTCATCTGGCTGTCCTCCACGAATCTACAAAGGAGGATAAATCACAAAAGAAGGCTGACACCCCACAAAGCAGCAGCAGCTGTTTCTGCCCTAGTGCTGCTCAGTAAGAAGCACCCAGCCCTGCTCCTCTGTGCCCAAAGCACACACCAGCACAGTCCAATAACCTGACCTCTGCACTCACCTTTCCCACAGCCACTGATGAACTCTTCGCAAAAAATGAGTTCACCCTTCCCAATGATGTGGCTCTGCCATGAAGATCAAGCCAACGTTTATTGCTTCAGAACACGACCACCCATTCTATTCACTTCCTTCATACACAAACAAAGTGAGAAAACACTTCCACTACATACTGACTCCATTCCTCGGGCAGTTTTCAGTAAGCTGCTTTCTACTCTTTCCAACACATGGACCTATGGCCTCAAGTCTCTACCAGTTTCTTTCGAAAGCATGTAAGGAGTGCAGCCTTCTGTTGCTTTACTAAATGGTTCAGAAATCATGGAGAAATAGCACTGCTTCCCTCAACACCAGCAAACAGCCCCCACAGCCCGCTCTGAATTCCAACACTGAGCACAAGGCAGAATTATATTGAATTTATCTGTGGTGGCTGGTTGGGTTTTTTTGTTGCTTTTGTGCCTGTGTGTTTTTTTTGTTTCGTTAACATCAGATTTGAATACGACCAACTGTCTCCAAGGACAACCATTTTACAGCACAGTCTGTACACACAGTAGTGCTTGGCTCCACCACAGCTCTGATTTCTTGATTCACTTTCCCTGCATCCAGGGCTTGCTCAGGAAACCCTCCTTCTTCTCCCTACACTTCAGAAGACCTCAATGCATTCCGTTGTGTCAGGTTATAGAAGACCCAACTCCCATAGAGGTAGAAGCTAACTGAAAGAGATGCACTTCACTTCTGATTGCTCACCCTAGATACTGACAGAAGATCTAACACGATCAGTGTTAGCAAAGTTCACACACAACCAGCCTGTGATGCGTGCTGCTCACTCAGCCATAATAAGCAGTTTCTGCCCCTTGCTGCCTTGAGATGGATGAGAGGGGCTGAAGAAGAAACCACAGACTAGCTCCCCTTGCTTAAGATCTACCTAGGACATGACAATCATTAAATCATTTTTTGGAATGAAGATGAGAAACAGAAAACTATACCAACGTGTACTAAATGTTAACTCTGAGAGAGGACAGCATCCAGAGGAGGTATCCTGAAGTGCTACACCCCACAGGCATGAGCAGGCAGACGTAGAACCCAGCCAGCTACAAGGCAGAAAGAAGAGTCTGACAGTAAATGATTCCAGAGCACAGCTCACTGTACAACAATCACATCCAAGTGTAAAAGAGCCAGTCATAGTGGAGCTAACCCAGGTAGTAACTCTCTTTGTCACACAAGAAATTGCACAGAGTTTGACACTGCAAATGCATTTTTATGAATTATTTTGCAGAAGTGAAGCACTGAACCAGCCTCAGTAGTTGTTTAGAAAATAACAACAGCAGGTGTTCTTCATTCTGCCCTGGACCTTTTAAGTATGGCAGGGTGATGTGATCATGAAGGAAAGCTTGCAGATAAATGGTACTGCCTGCAACCTTATCTCTATTTTAAAAGTAAAAGCCAAGAATCTAAAATACAGAAGATTTGCAGATAAAAATAAAGAAATAAAACCCACCACCAACCAACCAACCACACAGCAAGTCACAAAGTGCTAATCCTGAACATTTTCTACCTAACTGCTGCCTTCTGCAGTATCTTTTTAAAGGCCTGGCAGCTCTCCAGCTCTCCTCTTGCTTTTCCCTTCTCATGTGCATCAGTCTAGAAGCCATTTTGGGTGGGAAAAAAAAAAAAAAAAAAAAAGCCTTGGGAGAAGAATGCTCTCTCTGTGGTCTTTTCAGGCTCCAAAAGTCTCGTTTCTCTAGGGAAATCCTGAGCTTGGTTCCACTTTCAGGGCAAAAAAAAAAAAAACGATTTCAAAGCTTTACCAAATAAAAGGATAGAGGAAAAAAAATAAAAAATAAAATAAAAAACAGGAAAGGTCATTTTTTAAAGGATTTCTGAACTGCCACTGGCACTATGGCTGACAAGGCAGTGGGCCCAGTTCTGTTAACTTCCACTGGAAGAAATTCCGACATGGTACAGAGTTGCCCTATCACTTGTTCCAAATTACATCCACTGTCATTTGACATTTTTCAAGAGGAACAATTACTTGTGATCAAATGTTCTGGCTCTCCCGGCCACCCAGCCAGCTGTGTTTTCCTGTTACAATTGTAGCTTGCATGCACTTGGAAGAAGCCCAGCACTCCTCATTACAAAAAAAAAAAACAACAGCATAAGAGCTCATTAGCAGGGTGCAACACTGCCGTAAGGCTTCCAGAGGCCTGGTGGGTTGTGCCTGGTCCCAGGCTGCCCTTCTCACTGCACAGCCTCCATGGGATGCACTCATGCACTCCAGAAGCCCAAAGCAGGCAAAGCTCTCCTCTCCCAGCACACACACGAGCATCATGGAACAGGGAGATGTGACATCTCAGATTGGAACAAGGAGAGTAGCTGTGAGAGGCACAAAACAAAAATGTGATCCATCCACTGCACTGCAATCAATGTTCGAAATGAAATCAGCCAAGTCCATATTCAAATCAGGTCACCAGTAATTAAAGCACCCTAATTTGCGATAGTAAAAGCAGAAAACATCTGGATTGGCACAGCTCTCAAAAGGAACATATGAACGGAGTACTTTGAATTGCATGATGCACTGGTAAGAAGCTTTAATATAAACCTCAGTATTACACTACGCAAGCTTTTTTATTAATATGCTCTCCATTAAAAAATACGTGCTGTGAAATAGTAAGAGGTGAAAGCAGACCTTCGAGCATTACTTCACCCTTTTTCTCCCTAAGGACCCTGCTGTTAGTTTCCATTTGCACAGTGCTTGGTATCACGGGCAGGACAGAATGAAGTTCTGAAGTGGAATTTTATATAAAACACTGTTATTCACAACGGCGTCGATGTCAACGCACTGTACAGAAAGAGGCTTCTGAACTTCAACAGCAATAGCAAAACTGCCCCCTCATTTCTGGAGCGATCTGCTTGCTCGACTCCATCTTAACACAGTGCCTCACCATGCAGTGATTCAGCCATTTTAATTCTGAATGACGACAGTGTGCTCTCCCTCCAGCATGGCATCGTGCACCAGGCTCAGCTGTCTGGAGAGCAGGAATGTCTCTGCATAAAGCGCGTGCAAGCAAAGGTTCAAAAATAAAAATCAGAAAAATAAAGGGGAAAAAAAAAAACAACCTTTCAATCAAGGCTAGATGACAGGTAGACTGCAGCAGTATTACTGAATACATGAAAACATAGCATTTTCAGATTGGAAAAGGAAGCCAGGGACAAACAGGCATCGCAGGAATCTGTTTTTCTTGAGAGAGTAATGATGAATACAGGCTGAACCTCTGCTGCCTTTAATAACAGCCCTGGAGAGAAAACCCAAGTTCACAGGACACACTAGTGAGCTGGCACACACTGACCAGGCACTGTCCCACCCAAGCACCCCTCCCATGGTAGCCCCACACAGCACGAGGACAGGACTGCAACGTGCTGTAAGGGATGGAGCTGCCTCCAGCCCTGCCCCATTGGGAAAGCTGCTTCCCTTCCACAGTGCCCTGCGTGGGATTTCCAAACCCTGAGAACCAACTGTTCCCTGTTTGAAGGTTGGCCATGTCCACGTGCAGATGTGCAAACCACCCCACAACGATACTGGATGGGATTTCTGCAGCCAGACATGAGTTCTCGCAGCGCAAGGAGATGGCGTTGCATGGTTGGGAGCTTCCTTTCCCCCAGCAGGAGCTGCCAGGAGAACATCAGCCATGTCTGCATCCTCTGTGATCCACAAGGACTCGTGCCCCCGCATCATTTTGGCCTTGGAAAGACATCAAAAGAAAAGCTTACCTGCAAAAGGCAGGGTTTATTTTTGTCACACTGCGATACTTGCACTCCTCCAGCCTTTAGAAGGGACAGCTCACACAAACCAGTAAAAGGAAACAGAAACAAAACAGCTAATCCATTCAAATGCTCATTTTTGACATTCCAGCACCCAAAGGCAAGCTGATGGTCAGAATGGAGCCTTCCCAAGTTAGCAGAGGATCAACAGAAACAAGCCCCAGGCGACAGATGAACCTACGCTATACATTTGGTGTTCACTGCCCCAAGAGTGCCACAGTACCACTCCTCTGTTCAGCTCCCCACATTAATACTGACCTCAGCAACTGCTGAAAAGGTGCTGGAGCTGCACGAGTACCCTGGTTAACCATGACCACAAGAGGTTTGTACTGACTACCACATTCTTATTTACCAAACGCATGTTACAAGACTAACAAGAAAAACACGTTTGTTATCTATGCTACAAACATCAAGAGTAAAATATTCATTGACTAAGAACTGAAATGTAATCCCTCCAGAACTGGCTGTAGAAGAGGAGACCCAAACAAGCCATCTCTGACACACATAGATTAGACAGATGGTACAGTCCAGTATCAAGGAGATTTGTGCTTGCTTGACTTTGACATGGCTGAACTACCCATGAATTGCAGACACAAGAGCTGTGTTGGGTATTTACAAGGATTTCATGTCTATTAAAACTTCATACCATTCAAAATGTTCATATATGTTCTGAACAAAATAATAATCATAAATAAATAGAATTCAAAATCACTCTCACATTTCTGGGGACTTTCCAATCCTGAGTTAGCACTGGGAGAGGATACAGATGGTAGCAATACTGAGCACGGATGCTGATTTAAAATGGGCTGAAGCTCATTACCCCATAGAATGAGCATTTCTGGCACTGACCATGAACAAGGAAGGCTGCATTCACCATCAGCACAACAGCCACACATGCACACACTGAGCTGCTGCACCCAGAACGTGGGGGTGGAGAGCAGGAACCACACAGCCACTGCCCAAAGAGAACAACCATTAAATCAGCTGTTTCATCTAATGGGTTAAAAATCATCTTCATCACCATTCATCAACACAAGTAGCAGAAAATATCAAAGCAGTGCTTTCATCCCCCAAAGCAACAGCTCCTGTAATTCTCCATGTGCCTCATTAAAGGGGAAGCAGACCGTACCAAGGCTCAAAACCAGAGCAACTTTCTCACCTGCAGCATAACACTGGGAGCTTCATTTTCACAGGCATTAGATACCAACAGCTTCTATCAGAATGCAATGGCTGTGTGATGCTCTGAGCCCAAGGCACAACTGTCAGCTGCACCCTGTCACCAACCCCAGTGGTGCCATTTACAGCAGCTGTGTCCCTACACAGGGCCTGCAGAGCCCCTCACCCCACCCAGGCTTTCTGAAGGCTCACCAGCTCAGAGCAGACAGAATGGGGCTCAGGTGAGACCCACAGATATCATATCCAAGACAAAATGACCCCCGTCCACACTTTGCCTTTAAATATCCACGGACAGAAGAGAAGAAACTTGGCTCCGCATCAGCAAAGCTGGGGATGTTTTGGAAGCTCTGTAGGAACTACAGCCTTATCCCTGGGCAGATTTTCTTTCACGAAAACAGCACAGCTCCCCGTCCTTCCTCCCACTTCAATCTGCTATTAATTTCACAAAGATGGTTCATGAGTAAGTTGAAGACAGTTTAACCCTGCTGAGTGCAGCCATAAGCCTAAGCAACTTGGCTTCTTCCTTTCCAGAAAAAGCAGCAGTGCTCTTATTTACAGTTTTCCATTTTGCTCACTTTCACAAAGCTGATCATGATCTTAAGCTATTCAAAACAGCTATAAAATTTGAGTTACTCAGTGTAAAGCATCCAGAGATATCCAAGACCTGCCTGGACACTTTCCTGTCTGACCTGCTGTAGGGAATAAGCTTTAGCACGCCTACAGGTCCCTTCCAAACCCTGTGTTTCTGTGACACTGTTTCCACCCCTGAAACACACCTATCCTAAGCAGAATAGCAGCTCTGAAGGCAGAACCCAGCCACGCAGGGCTCAGTGCAGCATGCAGAAGCCCAGGTGGAGGCTTGGCTCACACACAGCAGAGTCCTGAGCACAGCAGACCTGCCCGTAAGCCTTTCCAGAGCAAGAGGGGCCTTCGGTAACAGTGCACATACACTGCCCAATCATTTATTTAGGCTGCTCTTCCCCCTATAATTGAATCACTGCTCAGAGGACAAGAAACAGGAGCTGGTTCTAAAATAAGCCTCCCAAGACCTGATTCACGTTGCTAAGTAGTTAATGTTTGTCAATGAGAAGCAGACACTAAAGCTAAGGTCCCTTATGCTGTCCCAGATTCTTCCACATTTCTATACACCAAAAATAATTTCAAACGTTGAGGACACTGCAGCAGTAGCCTGGACACACACAGACTATTGCTTGTACAGTACTGCCACCACACACTTTTCCTTAGGAACAAAAGCATACTTGAATAAAAGTGAATCAGATGAACGATGCCAA
Organism: Odontophorus gujanensis; assembly: GCA_013399175.1. Taxonomy (NCBI): domain Eukaryota; kingdom Metazoa; phylum Chordata; class Aves; order Galliformes; family Odontophoridae; genus Odontophorus; species Odontophorus gujanensis. The sequence goes on along the minus strand of VXAB01010061.1, from coordinate 10,805 downwards.
GCAGAGAATGTGATGCTGGTACACCACAGGAGGCATTATGACCCATCACCAACAGACCTGGAAGTTACAGCAAACACTGATGGATGCACAACCTGCAAATACGCAGCATCCACTATCCAGCATCACCTTGGACAGTACTTCTGCTTAGCATAAATGCAGGCAGAAGCATTAGATCAAAGGGATTTAATACAGATCTAATGCAAATGGACAGGCTTCATCAGCGTTGGCTCCACCTACTTCAACAGGTGACCTAGGCAAGCCCATTCCAGTTGACTCCTGCATAGCTCCAAACTGGAGAGTGAATCTTTGACACTCCGAGTATACAGCTTCCCTGGTAATACTGATGCAAGAACGTCTCTATTCACAGCTACTTGGAGTGTTGTAGAGAAGGGTTAATATTTAAGTACTGGAACTGGAATAGCAATCACAAAAGGAACTGCCTATTTTAAGCAATGCACTGACTTCAGGATGACCCAAAGCTGTGGGACTGTGATACACTGGGAGGCAATCACAGAGAACACTGTGACACAGTCAGTTTTGCACACAGAGCTTACACTTTCCAGGACATTCTGGATTCCACATGGAGCAGGGGAGGTTTATCATCATCTCCAACAGAAACCACCATACAGCAAAAGCACAAAACTAGTAATTAGAGCAGATTCTCACAGAGCCAGCTGCTAGAACTGACCAGGTGTTACATCAGAGTATGGTTAAAGCCACGGCCTGGAGGCAGGAAGACACTGCAGTGGGACAAATGGGACAATGGTGGCTTTATTCCTCAACCCTTTGTAGTCCTCAAATTAAACACAAAACAAAACAAAACAAAAACCACCCTCAGCTAAAATTATCTATAGGTTGGGATTTTGATGTTGCTTGCTTGTTCTGGGGGTGGGTTTTCCTTTTCTGGCTGGATGGCTGATTTCTTTTCGCTGTGATACTCAGATTACAAAGCCTCCTCCTGCCTGCTGCTGACAAGGGGCAGCCAGCAACTCAGGAAGAAGCGGTGCATCCCATCCCATCCCATCTCCCTCACTGAAGTCACAGCTTTAAACGATATGCTACCAAACACAATGCTAATACTAATTATACTACTGAGCATTCAAATCAATGACACTCTACTTCCCGGAGCTTCCATTAAGGCTGCTCTGTGTGGTTCTGAGAACAGCAGCATCTGAACCTCTTGTTCAGGCCATAGAGTGAAATGCAACAGCTCAAGGAGAACTCCTCATTGCCAAAGAGACCCAGGCCCACAAGCAACAATGTCGTAACAAGTGCTGGTCACCCAAAAGGAAAACAACACAGAATCACTGAGGGTGGAAAAGACCTCTCAGATCAGACCTCTAACATCATCTCCCTAAACACGTCACTCCTGGAACCTGGCTCACCAGTCCTCCAGTGAGAACCCCAGCAGAATGACTGAGTGCATTGTGTCTGATACAATATCAGCACCACAAAACCAGGAACAGACTGCTAATGCTATTACTGCACAGTGTTAGCATGAACTAGGAAAGAGGATGCAACAAGCTGGGATGCTAGGCTTTCACCTGCAAGACCACACCTTCTGAAAGCAGCATTAAAAACAGGGTGTTTTGCAGCTGTAAAAATAAACAGCAGATTTTGTCAGCACAGAACCCTGCCAAGTAGGAGTTCAGACTCTTTGTTCTGCCATGACCTCAGGTTTATGTGGCCCAAAATACGATACTATGTGACCGTGACTCCACCTGAAGCACTGCAGCCTCCCAAATCCCTCGTGGGTTTCAGCACACACCCAGCTCCCACTCAGTGCTTCCTGAGGTGTTCTGGGCTGCAGCATCCTTCAGCTTGAATGCAGAAAGTACCTTTGGTGTGCTGAAGAACACCACCATTTTCCAGGCTGGAGTTAATGAACATCAAAAACAGGATGGAAAGATTTCCAAAAAGAACAAGAATGTATTGTTCCTAACAACAAAAATGGGAAGCTTTCTGTAATTTTATCAACACAATCGAGGGAGGAAACAACATGCAAAGCACTCCCATCTACTACTATTTACTAAGGTCAATTCAGAGGAAAAAGAGTGGTATTATTTCACTGCAGTTGAGTATTTTTCCACTACATAGGTGACTTAAAGTACTTCTACTTTGAGAAAAGGAGATTGCAGTTTAGCATCAAAACAAACAAGCTTGCTGTTTGCACAAGTAATTATTTGGGAACACTCACCAGAACTATGCTTCATATTCAAATAAGTGATCCAACCCAACAGCAACAAAACCCAGAGCTTTTTGGAGCAGTAGTGCACAGAGAGCTGCAAACAGCCCACAGCAGCTCCACGACCCTGCTCTTACACAGGGAAGGAGCACACCTTGGGATGGTGTTCCCTGCCAGGCCCTGAGCTCCTCTGCCAAGCCACGTGTATGGACATGAACCTCAGACAGACACACGAAGAACTACAATTTGGAGTCACAGAATGGCTTCAGTTGGAAGGGACCTTAAAGATCACTGAGCTCCAACTCTCTGCCGTGGGGCAGTTGCCCTTCACCAGCTCAGGCTGCCCAAGGTCTCCCCGAACCTGGCTTTGGGCACCTCCAGGCATGGGGCACCCATAGCCCTCCAGGCAGCAGTGCCAGGGCCTGACCACATCTAGCACCAACACACACACATTCATTCAAGAGTTACCATATTCATACTGCAGGTACTTCTGATCAGAGTGTGAATCACAATGAGGCACAAAGGAAATTCAGAATATGGTTTGTTATTACAGTAATAGCTGCATAATGGCTGTTTATACAAATTATGAGGGTAAGCACAGTTTCAGGACAGTTAGCTCAAGGTGAATCGCCCCTCTATCTAATCCTTTAATAACATGCTTGGAATGCAATTTGGAAATTCCCCTCTGATAAAGCGGTCATGCTGCCTGCATAGTGACCATTTTTCAACACTCATTACCATCAAGCATTTCAGTCTTTTATAAAGGGCAACGTTTTGATCAATACACAAAACAGAGCTTTAAAAACACAACCTTACTTTTGTTCCTGTATTACATATTTGTGTGCCCTCCTAGCTCTCTTTAGAAGAAAAAGTGATAACCAAGCTATTAAATAGTAGAAAGGAAGTGTGCTGATATCAAATATGCACAAAACCTTTAAGGTTAGCACTGCAACAGGCACCAATTTAATAGTCTCAAAAACTAATTTTGGGCCCAAAGCTCTTCCATGGCTCTTCGGCATCTCGCACAGCTGATGACGACCAGAAGCTAAAAATGAAAACAGCTGTTCTTCAGTTCAAAGCACGCTGTAACAACGTGGACACACTGCTCTGCAAACTGCCCCTAAGGTGACACATAGGTCCTGTGCCTTTTGCCAGGAATGTGAGGAACTCTGTGACACCCTGAACCCTCCTAAGCTCACTGAGTCACTGCGGGTCCAAGCGACAGGCATTGTTTTCTGCTGGTGGGCAACAGCTGTAAAAGCATCTCTAAAATGGCTGGCATGCCCTGGCTCCACCTATTGCTGGTACGTCCACGTGGCCTTCACCTGCCAGCTCCTTCAGCAAGCAGATCGTTAGGTCTTCATGGCATTCCTTTCACTTATGTAGAAGATGATCCTAGTTAAAGCAACTGAACTTCATCTTTGCCTCAGCCTATTTCAGTGAGCATCTCAACAAGCACCTCTAGATCCCGCTATACCTCCACATCCAAATGCTGATCTATGTTCCACGTGCTCCAGCAGCATAACCCCACTCCAGATTTACTACCAGATGAGGATGGCTCAGACTAGAAACACAGATATGAGCTGTGCTCCCCATTACTCACGCCTGCCCATACAGAGGCTATCATTGCCCTCGACTCCTAGAGCTATTTACTGCCATTTTGGTGTCTTTTCACATTTCTGGCAAAGAAAATCTGACAGCATTACAAAAAGAATATAGGGGGTCCCTCCTTTGTTGCTACACAAAGGGAAGAACGGGGCTGTGAATTCACAACCAATCTGGCAGATAGTTGCTGTTACACTACAGTTCCTTCACCACTAGTCTGGGTCATACATATTTAAATCTTTGTCAGATACATTTAATCTACCTTGAAATCATTATATTCTTGTTTGTCTCACTTACAGTGGGAAAAGACCTCCAAAAATAACTTGCTTCCACCATCTCCCAGGTCCCCATGGCAGATTAAAGTATTATTACCCATTTTTCACATCTCTTACTTAAATCATGCAATTTCTATGAATTTTTATGCTTGCAAATACATGGAGATAACATGAGAAGGTATACAAGACTGAAAAATAAAAATCTCAGCAAAGTGCCAACTGGACTGCATTTTATTACTATTATTTAACTTTATTTACCTTTTTCTACTTGTGTTCTACACAAGCATCCCTTCCTCAGAACCAGATCCTGACCAGCAACAAAGCCACTTGACACACTGCAGCAACGCAAAGCTGTAAAGCTGGCTTAGTGGGCCAGCTGGGGTCAGGGAATACCCCCATGGTATAACTTCTACGCCACATCCTTTCCCCAAACCAACCCTGGAGAATAACCACTGCACCCTACTTTGTCCTGAGCTAACAGGGCAGGCCTGCCTTCCCCAGTATGCTGAGCAGCAGTGCACTCAGGGCTAAAGGAATCCTCTCCCAGCACCAAAGCTTGGGGTGGGGAACACAAACCTGCCCTCCTCTGAGCACGGGCCATGTGGATCTAACACTTGGGGTCAGAGATTTCAGCTGTGGTCCAGACGTGATGGCAGAGTCGCATCTCGCAGCCTTTGAGCGCTGAACAGATGCCAGGCTCCTAGTGCACATCAAAAGCTGGCAGGTATTTTTCCACAAATGAGGTAATCCATTGGCCAAAATCCGCACATGCTGAAAGGTCATGGCTCAAGGTAGTCTGGACTTTTTGTTCTGGACCTCATTACTCCATAACATTTCTACTTAGCTTTTAATGAGCTCCTTGCCAAGTTCTCACAGCAACCCGAGCAAGCACCCATGAAACAGTCATTTCAGTCCCTACTTCTCTATGGTAGGTGCCACCTGCTGACTCAGGGCGTTATACCCCTGCTGCAAATCTTCAGCCCCTGCACTTCCCTATTCCACCCAGAAGCTAACTCATCTTCTCCCCGGAAGAAACTAAGTCAAGCATCACAGGTTTTAAGTTTAAATGGCTTATGCCAATGGCTAAAGCCACATGATCAGATTCTTATGTTGACAAAGGACTGGAAGTCAAACGTGCTTACTCTTAAACAAAACCACGTGCAGCCTGCAGTGGTAAACCACCACTTGTTTTAATATCCAAATTTTGATTGCTTGCATCCATCATCATGTTCCAAAGCGGCACTACCACCAACCAGCCGAGGTGTGTCTGAGGCTCTGAGCTCATCTCACCACCATGACACAATGGATGGGAGGATGCTGCTCCTAACCCACACCAGGACACAAACCCACCTCATCTCCCATTCAGATAACAGCAAATAGCATATGAACACCTTGTTCCAAGCTGAGCTGTGGGGCTAGTGCCTCACTTCTATAGCTTTTTTCTTCCAGCTTTTTATTCCTTTTTTTTTTTTTTTCCTTCTAGCTTTTACCTAAGTTCCAATCCTGCCCTTGGTTAAAGACTTGAAAGGGACCACAGCATTCCTGAGATACAAACCAAAAGGATCTCCCTGAACCCTCAGCCTATAATCAATTTTCAGGAAAGCATCTGTGCTAAAATGAGGTAAGTGATAACTTTCCACATCTCCTGTTATCCAGAGTACTATTTTAGGGAGAGTGTGACAGCATCCACGCTTGTCGCATAGCCCTGCTTCCAATCTCTGGCAGATGCCCAGCACATTCCGGTGCGTAATGCACAGTGCTTGTTGCGGTGCAGTCCCACTAATCTCTCAGACACGTTGACTAAGACTTTCCCACATAAACTGGCCCACCCTTTACTAGGGAGAGGTCACACAGTACAATCAGCCTTCAAATGAGAAAAACAATCAGAAAAGGCCTCCCTGATGCCAGAAACACGGAAGAGTAAAATACAACAGGCGTCAGCCTTTGCTCTATCAGAACTTAGAGGCTGCAAGGCAAGATCTCCGGCTGGCACAAACCACCACAGCTCTACCAACATCAAACAGCAGTTCTTTTTCAGATTTAGGATCCAGCCTCCTAACAGCATTTAAAATTGCAATTAAAAAAATAGTACTCTAGACGTAGCATTACAAAAATTCCCATATCAAATGCCTGCTGACTACCATAGGCAGATCTAAGCTCAAAGAATCTCTCCAAAGGAACACTGCTAGCAAGAGGCAAAACGTGCTTTCTCCAGGCTAAGACCATCAGCTTCATGCCATGTTCCAGCATCGCTACAGATGGATTTGCCACGAGCTGTCCAACAGCGCACAGCATTCCATCCACAGAGACAGACTGGAGATCACCCTCAAACACTCAACTATTTGTTCACCAAAGGAGAAGTTGGTGAGAGTCCTTGGGAAGCAAATCTCATGGTGCGTTCAGCTACAGACAAAAGCCAATACTTTCAAACTCAGATGCCCAAGATAAAACCTGGAGGTGTTAAAATAAACTCATCTACATCAAGTCAAAGTAGATCCGGCAGGCAGCACCCTTTCCCTTTTGAAGCCAAAAAGGAGAGGAGCCACTTGCTATAATTAGCAGGAGCATTTGCGGCGTCTAGGTGCTAAACAAAATCCACAGAACAAGTGGAAAAAGTAAGCATTCGGTCATATTGCACAGAACAGTATGATTTGCTCTGCATTGCTTACTGCAGTAACCACAAATTATCGCCTCTGCAAGCCATGCTGCAGAGCTGCCCAGCCAGTACAAGCAGTGCCCTTCGAAACAAAACACCCAGACAGCTTTCTTGCTCTTCCCAACACAAGGCTCTCTTTCATCACATCCAAGTAGGAACCAAAAGAAGACACTCTGTGCCACTCTATAATAAATCAACCAACAGCAAGACGGAATTAATTTCAGATCAGATAGCAGTAACTCACAGGATCCAAATATCCAAGTGGATCTGAACGACTGCTCGGCAGTCAGAAGCCTCCACAACACCTTGCAGAAGACCTTGACGGTGTACTTGGGGCCGTAATGCTACTGGGAGACGAGTCCTGCAGGGAAGATGAGGGCCCACCCAGAGATGCCTATTGGCTTGGCCCAGGAGAGGCTGCTGCCCGAGCTCAGGTTCAGCAGTCAGTGTAACCTTACAGCCACCACGCCGCCTCTGAGCACACCCAGCCTGCTGCCCAGCCCCCAGCAAGGAAAAACCAATGTAAAAAAGACAGAATTTAATAAAACCATAATAAAACTAAGCTGAGATGTCAGAAAATCCTGTTTGTTTTTAACTTTTTCTTTGCAAGTCCTATTCAATGGCAAATCCACCATACTTCCAATTGCTTGCAGGAGGTGTTTTTCTTTCATATTCTTCCACGTGTGCTAACTCCAAGCAGTATGTTTTTAACAGAGGAGAAATGCTTTCTTCTTACGTACACTACAGTTGTGGCCACGTGAACATGAGCAGGAGCCCATCACTCTGAATGCATTCCACAGATGACAGGCCAAGTGCCCAGCAGGTGCAGCTTCAGGATGCGGCCTCTTCTTCCAAAAAAAGAACAGCACACGTTCTGCACTCCAGCAAACGGAAAAGCTACTTAATTTGGAACATTTACCTGTGAACAGATCCACAGGAGTGTATTTTTAGATGCCTGAGCAGAGTGTTAATGGCATACCTCTCCCGTTGCAATGGCACAAGTGGTACGGCCAGCCCGGCTATTCGCAGTACCAACAGGTGTGTGTTAGCATCTGTTGGCACAAGGTCTTCATGCCAAGTGCCTCTTTTGTTCACTCCTTGCTCTCCTCTACATGAGAACATTGCTGGATAGGCCAAACCAACACACCATCTTGTCTTGTGGTCCCAACGCTCAGTGAGTGCAGGAGATCGTGAAATGAAGATGATGGCACAACAGCACGATGTGTTTCTCTGGCAGTAGTGGAGACACACCAAAGCTCTATGTGAGCTAAAAAAGTGCCGTGTTAGAATGAAGTCTACAAAATTTGTACGAAATGGAAGGAGAACAGCAAGAGGGAAGTGACAAGGCATGAGAAAGTAAGAACAGCCTGGACTGTTCACAGCTCAACACCAAAAAACTCGTTCAGAGGAGAGGTACAAAACATATAGATGGTGCTGAGAAAGAATAGCTCAAGGCATTCCTCAACCTCAATGTGTCCTTGGTCATACAAAGTCGCTTTCATCCCCGAGAACAATTACAGAATCAGAGATGCATCAAGGTCAGAAAAGACCAACCAGGACCACCTAGACAGCTGTACAGCTATTCCTACTGACATATTTTACTGCAAGTAGAAACAGTGATTACAGATGCAGGCCCACCCTCCCTTGCCATCTTTATCAGCTTAAGACCTCGTCTGAACTCTGTCACCAAGCAACAACAACACATAGGAAAGGTTTCCCCATGGAAAGTTGAGCCATTTAATGAGAAACGGACAGTACCAACTGGATCTGGAATTAGCCAATAGATAAATAACATCGGGGAAAACAAACAAACAAAAAAGCAGACTGCTTAAATACATAGAATTAATCTGTATCACTCTCTTAAATAAGACGAGCCCTACTGAGCATAAAAACCAACATCCCTACGTGCAAAATCCCCATAACCTTCTCACTGGAGGAAGGCAAAGCCTTGGAAGGTCCAGTTTTGGCTGCTGCTAGCATTGTACTCCTGTTCACCAGAAAAACAAATTTGCTACAGGTCATTTTAAGAGTAATAATAAAGATCTGACAAATGGAAACCACATGTGCAAACAGCACAGCACTGGGCAGCAGTAGTCTCCAATGCGGTCTCCTTGCAGAACAAGGACCGCACCTCCGTACCATCTGACAGCACACACATTTCACTCCAACACTTGCTTTGCCACACAAGAGCTCCTTGGTTATAACCCTCAGCCACAAGGTGATTTTGAAGTTGTAAACGCAGCAGAAAGCCAGAGAAGACAACTAGATTTTCATATTGAATAATTCCAGGCTAGACTCCCACTGGTTTGACAGGGGCACACCGCCGTGAGCTCGTGCAGAGGGAAGGGCCAATTGTGCCGGCACACTCCCCAGCTCCACCAGCTGGGAGCAAGCCCCCCACACAAGCTTTTGGGACAGCCCCACACAGCCCTTTGCAATATGGATCACCAAGAGCCAGCCTGCCCTCAGCCCAAGTTCCCACACACGGTGTGCATCACGCAGCACAGAAAACAACCTGCGGTGCTCCGCTTCCCAACCCCTCATTTATCTGCAAGCCAAAGCAGCCCCCGGCGCTGCCAGCAGCTCCCTGCCCTGGCTGAGGCCGTCCACCTCCCACAGCCCGAGCACGGCTGACTGCAGAGGTTTTCCTACAACCACAGAGCAGCGAGCAGGAGGGGAGGCCTGTGGCCAGGCAGTTGCCTGGGCCGCATTTCGGAGCTGACTCATGGCGAAGGGCAGCAGTGATCAGCTATTGGGCTGGATTTTAACCTGTGCCCAGACTGGATGACTAAGGAATTCAGGTACCTACAGAGACCGCATACCCTTTGCAGAGAGCCTTCAGCATCTGCGTAAACAGACCCTCATTCGCGTGCCACAAAATACGCCCAAAATATGTCCTCCGCACAAACGCAACACAAAGCTGCAGTCCAACTACAGATATTAAACCCTGCAACCGACCCACATTAAAAATAAATCCCTCCAATAAAACGGGTTTAACTGATGAAATTTTGTATACGTTGAAAGGAAAACAGAGCATCTGTCACACAAGGGACGGGTGTGCCTGCTGAAAGGGGCATGGAGCAGCACTGGGGTCTCCATATGCGGAGCATGAGAGCTTTGCTCCCTCTGTTCCACCTCTGCATGCAGGCGGTCATCAGCAGCTGACAGCCATCCCAAAGCCGCAGGATTCACACCACAATGGGGATGAAACAGCATTCGTAATGCCTTTTTT
>VXAB01010060.1:531912-641196 GCA_013399175.1 Odontophorus gujanensis | reverse complement strand
GCCATAAGCAGACATCGCGTCACCCCCGCCCCTCCCCCCCCCCCCCGGCCCATATCACAGGGCGCAGAGTGCGGAGCTGGGGCCTTGAAATCGAGCGGGCGCGAACTGAACCTGGTGAGTACAGCACGAGGTGGGTGCGCGCTGAGGGCCGGGACGGGTTTAAAGCGGCTTCTGCTCGCCGCTGTCTCCCTGCAGCGCTCCCTTCTGCCCGCTGGGTCCCGCCTCAGCGGGTCCCTTGTTTGCTCGCTTGCTTTTACTTTGTTCCGTAGTCCTGCGGCGGGGCTCTTCCGGGTGTGCCGTGCCGCCATGCCCCCCCTCCCCCCTCTCCTTTGTCTGCCGCGGGGCGCGGGCCCTTCGGGAGGAGTGCCCTGTGCTGCTGGCATTGCACACAGCCGTGTGCAGTGTGCTCCGTCAGCTGTTCCCAGCGGTGCGTTTGCCTGAATTTCTGCTCCTGGGTCTCCCGTCATCATGAAGAGCTGACTGGTAGGTGGGGAGGGCGGAGAGTGCCTGTTTGTCTGCTCGGTAGGCTGCCTGCTGCTGGGAATGTGGATGTGGCAATCTCGCCTCCCGGCTTGGCTCATCCTTGTTTATTTGTGGTGATGTGCCCTGCGTTTAGGGAGGAAAAATAAGGCTCTTAGTTAAGGTGGTTTCGTTGGGTTCCTGCTCGTCCTTCACCAATTCCTTACAAGCAGATTTGGAGAGCTGGAGACAGTTCAGCTTGGTGGTTTTATTTTATTTTTTTAACTCCCACACCCATAAAAGTCACGATACTTCAAAGTGGGGAAGGCTGTGTTTGTGTGCGCAGTGAGTGCTCTATCAAGGTTCCATAATGCCATATTGTTTCCGTGTATTGTTTTCCTGTGTAACGGGATGACCAGGAGTCGGCCATGCTCCTCAGGAGCTGGCAAACAGGCGAATCCCTTTGTGATAGGGTGTAGGTGCTTCATCTGGAAGCAGACAGGCACATAAATCCTGTGACTGCTGCCTCCAGAGACCCTCTGGAGCTGCCTGGTTTTTGGGAGCTTTGGCTCCCGTTATAGGACATCAATGGGAGAGTATTGGTGTAATAGCTGCATGTAGAGCCTGCTGACATAACTGTGGTGTCTCAGCTATGCAAGGTAGGCTCCTTGATTGAGCAGCTTCGTTGCCTCCAAGTATGAACTAATAAGCGGTGGAGGGTAGGGAAATAAACTGAGTTTCTAGTTATCTCTGCTGGAGGGAGTTGATGGTAACTGAGCAGGTTTCGTTTCCTCCAGTTAGCAGTTCCTCAGAATTTACCTGCAAATCTGATATTTCTTTGCTTAGCGCCTTCCTCTGGTTTTCTCTTAGCTTGCTGTGGCTTTGTCTGTGTTAGATAAATGCAGCTCCAAGTAGTGTACAGTCTTATCTGTGTACTGTACAAAACCGAATACATGCCGATAATTCTGATTTAGGAGGCTTGAGTGAAGGTGCAAAGCTCCTGCTTGGAAGTTTGATCCCTTGTTAGTTTTGGCTGGCATATGTTGGGTGAGGGTGGAGGGGTGGGTTACTGAAAACTTAATCTGTTAATGATTACAGAATGTGTAGAGTTGGTCCTCTCCGCAGAGATTGAGTCTGATTCTGACACAGGCTGAAGAAAGGTAAGGGAAGGAGGGGTAAGGTGTAAAAACATGCTGTGAGTCATATGGGGTGTCTGGTCTCGTGCTATGGATTTCAAAGCAGTCCATTCCTGAGCTTCAGTGATTGCCTTAATTTGTACCAGTGAATAGAGCTCTGTGTAGTTGCCAGTGGTGGGCATTCGACACCGCTTTACACCTGGATGAGGCAGGGTGGGTTGTTCCTGTGCTGTCTTTGGAGCAGTTGCTCCAGAGTAAAACACAGTGCCTTTTTTGTACCTGGTTTTGCAACAGCTGAATCCTTCAGTCCCTTCTCCCTTCAGCAACCCTGTGGTTTAGTTGAAGCATTGCTCAGGCTGCTTTAGGCATTCAGTAATTTTGGCACTGAATCTGTGCTTCCCTGACCATGAGTTCTTGGAGGTGACAAATCATGCCTCCTGGTTACAGTGATTTTTGGACTGATTGTCTTTTTTCACCAATGCAAGGAAAAGGCTGTACAGGGCAGTGAAGCTGTGGGATACCCCTTTTGCTGCAAAAGGGGAGTGGCAGTTGTGTGGCTCTGAACTCTTTTTTACTGAAAGTAAAGAAGGAAAAAAATCTCTGACCTTTTAGTCAGCTTCATCTAAGGCATGAGCTTAGCTTTGTGTGCAGTCACTGCTCACCTGGCTGTTGTGTTTTTTGTTTGTGTCAGTGAACCTGCTGTGTTTTCTGACGTCACCTGACCTTTGGTTAGTTTTTGCTTCATCCTCACTGCGGTTTCCTGGAGAATGGGCAGTGACTCTGTCTCTAATGTGCTGAGCTATTTCTTTCAGAATTGTTTTTGGGAAGAACATACATGTTATTTTGTCAGTGTAACTCTGTCAGTCTGGTGTAACTGGCACTATACCCTTAGCTTAACAGCTGTGCAAACTCACTTAGGTCAGCTAGTTGCTATGTTTTAGTTTTACATTCGTTTTGTGTGACAGAAATTTAGCTTGTGCTTCCTCTTCAGCTTAAACTGAAATGGCTTGCATTATTATATGCACAGTCAGGCTTTTTCTTGGTGTAAAACCCACATAGCCCCACAGTGCCTGTGGGCCTGCAGCTCAGGAGCCCCAAGCAGTGCCAAGTAGCCATCTTTACGAGGTTCCTTCAAGATATTTCTTCCACTGGCTTCGTCCCTCGGGTATCGAGGCAAGGCTGTGTATTTGTCAGGTATGGACAAGAATAGTTCTTGTTTGAGCACATGCTCTGAAGCAGAGAGCATGCTGCTGTTAGTGCCACCTGTGTCCCTGTGGCTCTTTCCTTGTCTGTTTCCTTCCTTGCACACCTACGACTTGGCAAAGAAAATTCAGATTACTCACATTCTTCTTTAAAATTCAGCATCAGCTATGAATTGCGTTAAGTTGCGCTGTAAAGCGACGTTTCTAATTCTTCTGACTGATGATGTTAACAGACTATGGGTGTTTCAAATGAGGAGTATGTTGCCGTCCTCTAGATGGCACAGCAGCTACAGTTCTAGACCTCTGATTCCACATCTTTGCCTGCTCTTGTCTGATCTCATCCAAGTGGCACGTTATTTCTTGTGTGCCTGTTGTCAGGTGATGTGGGACTGCCCTCTCTGTCCCAAGGAGTGAGCGCTTGGCTCAGCTGTAAAGACAAGCTGCGGTGCAAGCACCCAGTGCTTGTGCCCCAGAAGGGGCATCCTCTAAAACTGGACAAAAACAAAAATCAGTGGTTGCAAGCTCATGTTGTTTTTTTATTAAATCTTTCCTCTTTAAAGAGTGCTTGTGTTCTTTCCTAGTCAGTGACATGCTACCTAGGGGCTGGATGAGAGTATTTTGAGCCAAGTGAAGATGAAGGCTGGTGTGAAAGCTGGGTGGTACTAAGAAGTCAGAATACTGCCTCTAGTAACCAGAGGGTCGGTTTGATTCACAGCAGAATCCCCAGCTGGAAGCACAGGATCAGAAATAATGTGAAACAGTGGCAGCAGATCTTGGGGAGGCTAAATACATCTCGAATGCAAAGGCCACTCCAGAACTTCTTTGGAAGTCTCCAGTCCTGTTTTTCTTTCAAAAAGGGGAAGAAGAGCCCCATCACGCAAATTGTGGTGGGCCACCAAATTGAAGTACACAGTGAATACTTTTAACCGTTCAGGCTGTGATGCTTACCCTGTACTACCGTACCCTTTTAGTGCCACTGAACACTGGGAGGTAAAGCAATGAAGCTGTTTGAAGCAAGAAGTATTCAGCACATTTCAGTGTAATTTTCCATCAGTGGTGCTATGAGCAAACAGTGCAGTTTTGTTCATTGCTGTGATCGAAAGTGGCATTATTCACAGATCTTTGCTTCCTCCTTCAATTTGAAGCTGAGAACAGGAGAAACAAAAGCTGACAGCCTCGAGCAAGCAGTACTCCTACTTGAGAGTGGGAGAGATGGGGTGAATGTGAGCAGCCTTTTCTGTTCTTGACAGGCAGGGGATCTTTCTTAGTTAAGTGTCTGGGAGATGGGGCTTGCCCTGTGCTGTGCCACAGGCTTGCTGCCATCTCAAAGGTTTACCACATCTGAAATGAAGGTAGCTATGCTTCCTCCCTCTGAGGCAAATGAATGGAGAACGTGTGCAGTTTGGAAGCTGTTGCCTGTGATGGGCAAGACCTGAGAAGCTCCAGATTAGTAGCTTTTGTATTAACCAGGTGATACCAAACCACTGATTTAGTTTCATGGCAGCACTGAGCACTATCAACCCATGTAAGCAGCTGTTCCCCCTCCTGTTTATATGCCCTCTCCAAGTACTGGAAGGCCACAGTGAGGTCTCCCTGGAGACTTCTCTTCTCCAAGCTAAACAAGCCCAGTTCTCGCCTCCTTTCTTCATAGGAGGGGTGCTCCAGCCCTCGGATCATCTTTGTGGCCTTCCTCTGGACCCGTGGATTTCTTTGAGACTTTGGGCTGTTTGATGTGGATTTTGCTTGCTCTGTTGTGGTGTTGGAGGCGTTAAGGCTGGTAGTCAGGCACTGATTAGGAGTCCTCAAATAAGGAACTTGGTAGGTTTGTGGTATGGTTTTCTTACGACATTGCAGTACTCCTGACTCATCATGTAAAGCAGTTTGCCTGTTGCATATGTTTGGGAACACAGTGAAATTGAGTGGTTATGGTTTAAAATGGGGTATTAACCTATCAGATGGCGGAGCAAATTGCGTCAGCTCCAGGTGCTTTAGTTTCCCTGTCTGGAAAGTGCTTCTGTATTGAGCTTTGCAGCTCAGCAGTGAAATGTTTTCCTGTGAGACAAGTAAAAATCAAAGGGTCCTGTAATGGACAAATAGGTACTGTTTCATCGTCTCCAACGATGATGTCATTCAGACTGACAAAAATAAAGTTCTTATCTTTCAGTTGTCAGACAGAGAAATCAGTGCAGAGACTGTAAGTGTTCTCCTTTCTCAATGACTGATGGATTATTCTGCTTTGAAGATTTGAATTTGCCAAATGTGAAACAAAGATAAATATCTTGACAGCTCATAGTAAGTCCTTTGAATAGTATCTGTCCAGGTGTTTGTACAGGATGTGTCTCAGAATCTAGACAAGCTGTTAAAGGAGGCAGTCCTATGGGCATGTGGCTCTGCTGCTGAGAAGTCTGCTTTTATAACCAGTGTCTGGTAGAGCTGAGAATAGTAACTGCTGGCTGAGCTATGAGGAAAGGTGAAAGGTCTGAGGGAAAAGTGGTGGCAAGCCAGGGGCGTTTTTTGTGGCATGGGTTCTTTCTTGAACTGTCTTGGAGATGTGATGAATGGATGAAAGCTGATTTAGGTTGGCGTTGTTGTAGGTATCTCCTCTTCGTTTATGGCTGCCTTGAGACCTATTAAGAATTCTCCCCAGTAGCTCTCCTTTTGGAACTAGTAACTTGCTCCTGCATAGAGTGCTGCTGCTGACATGCAGTGCCTGAGGGCATGGCTTTTAGAGCAAGCAAAACCTTGCATGTTTTCCCCCCCTTAGAAGATGAAATGTGTGTTTGCAGTGTTTGCTCTTGAATTGCCTAGTGTATGGCAGTGGTGCACCAGGGAGGACTTGCTTTGATCTCTCTCCAACGCAAGTACGACCCTAGCTGCCCTATGGGACCTGTACCCATGGATGTGCCCTGTGTTGTGATGCTGGAGATAAAGAATGGAAGACAGCTGTGGAGCCCTTGCCTGTAGGCTGCATCTAAGAGCAGCTGCCCTGGTAAGCTTCAGGTAAGATTTAAAGACTAAAAATGCTATGATAGCCTCAGGTTGAGGAGGAGAAACAGTGGATGGGACTCCAGGTGTGAAGGACCTGCATTATTGCAGGAAAATGCTGTGTACTGTCCCTCAGGATACACTTAACACCAGTTGGGAAGTGGTGTGTGCCTGGAAGGAAGCCCTGAAGGCTCGCTTTGGAGGAAGCAACTGGGGAGTTTTCTCTTGTGAGGTCTAGGTTGTGTGAGGGTGAAATGAGCACTGGTGTCCTGTGCTGACAGATGTACTGCTCTGACTGCTGTTATGTTCAAATGGTGTCAGTCTGTGTGGCAGCCTGCTTTAGTTAGGCAGACAGAACTGTACAGAGGCAGGAAAGGAGTGAACACAGAAGTGTCTTTAGCAGATTAACAGTTATGAATTTGTGGTGGACAGTTATGTCTTGGGAATTACAAGCTTAAGAATGAAGGTACCTTGTGAAAGCCAGTAGCTTGGTAGCTTCCAGTTGTTAGAACCCAGAGGAAACCCAGAGTGCGTGTGTTCAGATCCTTAAAGGTTCATGAAACAACTTTAATTTGTTTTGATTGCTCCTCAAATAATTCTCCTCCTGAGGAAGTTTTGTGTACAAGAGCTATAGGGAAGCGATAGCTTGTTATTTTAGACTTTCAGAGTTCATCTTTTGAGGTCAGTCTTGTTGTGTGAAATCTGTTAGTGTTCTGGCACTTTTCACTTAGAAGAAATGCTTATTTTGTCATATCCTTTGCAGGCCTGCAGGAGCATGTGCTGACTTTTATGAGGAGGAATTTAAATAACTTTGCCATTCTCTGCCTTTGAGTAAGCCTTGGTGAGACTCATTATATGCTCTGTTTATGTATAACAGCTTTTTTGTATCCAGAAGGAGTTTCCTCATTTTCTTCCTTATGCCATCTTTTTCCATATTTTTTTTTTGTCTGCTTGTTCTCTTCTTCCACATAGAGGTTACCTTCCCTCAAGTTGTAGCAGTTCATCTCTACTGGTTTGACACTCTTTCAGTGTGCAGTTAATAACTGAACAGACAGTAGCCACTGTTGTATGTGAAAGGAGAAAATAAGAAGCTAAAGATCTGTCACTGCATAAATGGTAACAAAAAACATAAGCAGACTTCAAGCTGCATCTCTTTATTAATGAGGGACTGCTGCTGAATCTCTTCCTTGGTACAGTTCTGGATTGCAGCTGAGACTGAAAACAAGTAATAGATTAAATTAACTGGTATTTTATTTAAAATTGTATTCCATAGAATATAAATCAATAAGGTAAATCAGGATGCTCAATTTTAGGAAAGTCAAATTCTAGCTCTTTGGGGAGTTAGTCAACAAACCCCCCTCAGAAACCACCACGCAAGGGAGCAGAGCAGGTAGATCTCTGTAGTCTAGGGAGCCTCCTCTGGCCTGGGGAGTTGGACTGTATCTCTAGAGGTCCCTTCCAGCCCCTACAGTCCTGTGATCTTTAAGGGAGCTTTCCTTAGGACTCTGCGTCCCCAGATGTACAAAGTCAAGAAAGGCAAGAGACCAGCGTGGCTGAGCCAGGACCTGCTGGTCAAACTGGAGAGTGAGAAGAAAAATGCACAGGCAGTGGAAGCAGGGACCGGTACCCTGGGAGAAGTGTAGAGTTGCTGCTAGGCTGTGTAGGGATGGGGTCAGGAAGGCCAAAGCCCTACCCCATCTGGTAATGGATGCAGAGTGGTGTAAGAAAGGCTTCTATATGTACATCAACCAGAATGAGGAAAATCCAAGAAGGCATGCCCCCTTCTTTCCACCTAGTGAGCAGTACTCAGAACTTTGTGAAGTTCAACAAATCCAACTGTGAAGTCTTGCACCTGGGTTGTGACAGCCCCCTGTCGATACTAGACGTGGGATGGAAGGATAGATCACATCCCTGCTGTAAAGGGCTTGGGGAGTACAGGTGGGTGGCAAGCTGGGCATGAGCCAGCAGTGTGCCCTCACAGCCCAGAAAGCCAACCGTATCCTGGGCTGCATCAAAAGTGTGGCCAGCAGGGTGAGGGAAGTGATCCTGCCCCTCTGCTCTGTGCTGGTGGGAGGAGAACTCACCTGGAGTTCTGTGTCTGGATTTGCAATTCTCAGTACAGGAGAGACATGGACCTGTTGGAGCGTGTCTCCAGGAGAAACCACAAAATGATCCCAGGGCTGGAACAGCTGTGCTATGAGGACAGACTGAGAGAGCTGGGGCTGTTCAGCCTGGGGAAGAGAATGCTCTGAGGTGACCTGGTAGTGGCCTTTAAGTATCTGAAGGGGAGCTGTAAGAAAGGAGAGTCTTTAGGAAGGTCTGCTATGCAATGGTTTCGGACTCAAATGGGAGATCTAGATTAGATACAAGGGAAAAAGTGTTTTATGGTAAGGATAATGAAGCACTGGCACAAGTTGCCTGCAGAGGTGGATGCTGCATCCCTGGAGACACTCAAGGTCAAGTTGTCAGGGCTCTGGAGCAACCTGATCTAGCTGTGGGTCTCCCTGTTTTTTTGCAGAGGTGTTGGACCAGATGGCCATTAATGATCCTTTCTGACTCAAATGATTGAGTACTTTCCAAGACTTTTAGCAGCCACGAAGCAGCCTTAGCAGAATATCTAGTTTTACCATGAGTGAGGCAGAGTTTGTAGACACTTTCTCCATGTGTTTTTTATACTAAAGCTTCTGTTTGTCCTGTTGTAGATAACATCTTCCATTCACTGAAATACGTCTTAAAATCTCAACCTGCAGCCGCCAGATTTGCATGCTTAATGAATTTATCTTCAGATGGCAGTAATAGCACTTATGTGCACGAGGAATTCTTTTTCCCCCCCTCCCCCTGTTCTCACATGTGTTTGTGACCACCCAAGTAGATCTTTGTTAGCCCAAGGCTGGAGCACATCAGGGATTTTCACTGCCTGGGTGGTGACTGCTACATGTAAGGAAGAGCTAATGAAATTAGAACTATCTGCTTAGCCTTTTTGTCTCAGTTTTTTCTGCTTAAGTATTTGGGAGTGTGGCGGGTGTTATTTTTTTCCCCTGCCTTAGCTCAGCTGATGTGCAGGAGTGGACAGCCTTGTAGTTGGTGACTACTTGAAATATTTCTTGAATGTGCCACTTTGTGGACTGTCCCTGAAGAGTGTCATGTAAAGCTGGAACATAATGGAAAGAGACACCCAGGCAGTGTCTCTGGGCACAGCAGGTACCCTGCAATCTGTGGCAGGGCAAGGATTACTGAACACCTTTCTGTCTGCAGTGGTGCTCCTATTGAGGAGCTTTACCTGAGGAGGGCACCCAGGGGGGTACCTTTCTGCCATGAGCACCTTGTGCTTTTCAAGGAGACAACACAAAGTGCTGTCACAGTGTGACATTGGGATCTTTAGAGCTGTAGCCAGGTAGCTGCAGCTTCCTAGGAATTCACATGATGTGCGTGTTCCAGCTGGATCAGACTCCCCTTACTGTGCGACTGTGCACTTGCACAAGTTTGTGTGAGGCTCCTATGCTCTGCCTTTCCAGCCCTACCCAGGAAAATGGCTACGGGCATGCACAGGGGAAGAAAAGTGCCTGTAGGTGTGTCCTGAATTGATCTGGGTCTCCATGTTGTTAGTTTTCTATTTGGTGATTTGAGAATAGGGTAGAATGCCCATTTTTCCTTCTTTCTCTTGGACTGGAATAGTGTCTCTCTCTCTTCTTTTAGAGCAAGGGGTGGGAGAAGGCAATAGTGCATTGCCTTTTGATTGCTTCTTTCATAGGTACTTGGACTGAGCCATACAGGTTTCCTAGCAGCATGAACTAACGTGACAAAAATTGAGGGAATTTGGGTTTCTAAAGCAGTATTTTGAGCTGTAAGGTGTGAGGTTAACACAATGAATGATATACACGATAAGTGATAACACAGTGATGGTATATGGACAGATTATTGTGATGGAAAAAAGACCTTTGAAATAAAGGGGGAAAATACTCACCCATGTCCTAGGCTCACAATAGGAAACTCCAAAGGAGCAATCTCCAACAAGAGATCCTTCCCCAGTGGTGGTCAGCCCTTAAATGGGGTCTGGGAGAGGTGGAGCCAGACTCCACCCCTTCTGGTCACACAGGTGAGTTGCCTCCACCTGTGCTCCTGCAGCTGACTCAGTGCTCACCTCAGGTGATCAATCAGTGGTTCAGGCCGTGATTCAACAGTTCCCATACAGAGCTTTCCATAGAGATATGTGATAGGTGACAAACACCACAAAGAGGGGTCTTAATCTCATTTTCATTCCACCCTCGTCGAGAAGCATGTTTGTGCATGGGCTGATTTTCTCTCTTGGCAGCTTATCCCTGACTGCTCAGCTGACCTTTCATCTGTATTCTGGAATTCCCCTCCAGAAGGAAAAAAAGAGGTCATCCTCAAACAGTTTGCCTGGGTTTGGGTGGAAGTGGTCCTCTTCCAAAGCTTTACAAGAAGAGGACAAGCTACTCAGCTGGTTTCACTTGTACATCTGGGCAGTTAACTTGCATGCAGCTGTAGTTGTTTGTGTAGTGTCACAGCTCTGTCAGGGCTGCAGAGCTCCTGCTGCTGTGCTCCTGTGGAACGAGGGTGGCATAGCTTCTTCTGGGCAGCTCCTGAGACATTACACAAAGCCACAGTCCTGCCACTGACTTGACAAAGCATCCCTGGAACCAAGAGAAAAATGGGGATTTAACATTCAGTTTTCCAACCTTAATGAACATCTGTCCACCAGCAGAGATTAAGGCTGAGAGAAAGGTAGCCCTGTGCTGATCCTGAGCTCCTGTCAGGTCCCAGGAGAGCTCAGGGGTCTGACTATGCTCTAAGCAGCCAGCGTGCTCTGGGGTAGGAGTGAGTGGCAGCAATAGGGATTTGAACCGTGTGCAGAAATAGTGTGATGCAAAGCAGCAGGATTTGTTTTAGGAAGCCAGAAGTCTAGCATAAATAAGGGAAAAGACTTCACGGTTGAAGGGCTACCTCTGGGCTCTTGTGTTTTTTAGATGTATTTGAGGTTGTGTTTTGGCACTGGGAGCTTCTAAGAGTCTTTGAAAAGCTGGGAAATTCCTGGTCTTTTGAGGCTGTTAGTGTGGCTTTCTTCAGACTTTGAATGAACTTCAGCTTTCAGTTCCTCCCTTTCTTCCCACCTGCATACCTAATGGCTTAAAGCACAGCTGTGGAGGGTTACTGCTCTAAAATGTAGTGTGTCATCATGAGTCCAGGTCTCTGGTACTTAGCCAGTGGTCTGGGTGGGTGAGCTCTTGAGTGCTGTCATGCTATTCTGGGTGAGCAGGTACCTGCATTGTGGCCAGGTGGTTGCTGTGTGGAGCAGGCCTGGTGGGGATGCAGTGCTCATGAAGTCAGCTTACCCCAGGGGTTTCTGCATGCTGTTGTATGGCTGTTACATGTGAGGCAGCAAATGCAGATGTGCAAACTGCATTCTTCCCCTCCTTGTCTTGGCTTGAGCCTTCCTGTACCAGCTGTGGCTATTTGATCTGCTAGTCTGACCCACCCACCAGCTATGCGCGTCTGGGTGAGGCGAGAGTATTCTGCTCTTACCAAGCCTGGTTCTTCTGGTGAGTGAGAGAGGCTGCCCCCTGCAGCATGCTCTACACCCCCTCCTACCCTCTGACACTGCCCAGGTGTAAGGCAGGATAGGATGTTGGTTGTGAGCCCTGGTTGTGACCTGCTGGTTGTTGGTGTGCTGGAAGCCCTTGGCACTTGATCGTGTTTCTAGGATTTGTTGAAAAGGAATTGAAACAAAGCCTGAGTGTACACAATCTCTGCACATATGGGATGGGGGCCCTTGAAATCCTACAGAAGTGTTGCAGTGCCACCTGGATGATTCACTTAGGAATGTGCTGCTGAGCACACAGACCTGAGTAGCTCACTCTCAGTAGGTCATCAGAAACCTGGAAAACCCAAGAGACGTGAATTACTCATACAGGGCCAGAGCTTCCTCTGTGATAACCCTGCTTTCCTGCTCTGACACTACAGAAGGCCTTCCCTGGCATTCATGGCACCGCCTAAAGGAAGCCTTAAGCCCCATTTGTAGGTCGTGTTGCATCCCTGTCTTGTATGTATCCGTGGCAGGTAAGTGTTTTCCTCTACCTGGTTCACCTGATTTAGAGCCCTTCCTGCCAGAACAGCTGCTATTTCATGGGCTGCTCTCTCCAGGAATGTATTCATCTCTAGGTAGGTCAATTTCTACAAGACCTGTGGGTACTGCTTTAAGAGATGTGTTGGAGTCTGTCCTTTCCATTTATCCTTTTCTTTCTCACTCTTGCAGGGCAAGGACTTCTGGTAGGAAGCAGACAGTCGCGAGCTGAAGCTATCATGGAACAGGTGAGTTTCAGATGTCACTGAAGTCTGCAGTTCTCCTATGTGCTTGTTTGGAAGTACCTGGAAGAGATGAGTCTCAAAAAGAACTGGCTTGTGCCCTTCTCATCTTCCCAGAGTTCCTGCTGGAGTCTCTGATGCTGCACCACTCCATCATGAATACAAACAAAAGGTGGATGGGACTGTTCAGCTTGCAAGCTGCTTCCTTGTTATCTCAGTGTGAGACTCCCCCATTAGGCTGCAGGTGTCACTGATTTAACAGACAACATTTATCAAGTAGCAGACCACTGAAACTAACAAATAAACTGCTTGACACATCTCTGTGATCAAATTAATATTGCACAAAACACTATTAATAAATGCAATTTTGGAGCTGTCATGTGCATGTTGCAAACCCCATAAATCCGTTGGAATATGTCACTCTGTACATTTAAGTGTGGTTGTAGGGAATGATTCCAGCCCTCTTTGTTATGCTTTCCTACATACTCCTTTTGGACAGAAACATGATAAGTCAGGTGGGTTGTTCAGGGTGCTTGTGTGGTGCCCCAGGGTGCTTGGGTCACCTGGTGACCTTTGCTGTTGTCTGCTGACACCTGTTCTCCACTCATGGAAGGTGTGCTTTATCTTTGATCATACTTTATTCCGACTTGTTTTTGCTTTCAGACTTACTGCCCTAGTTCTGCCCTTCTCCTGCCTGCTCCCTAGGAAACATTGTGTTCCCTGGTTATTTCTAACACATTTATCACAATTTTTCTACTGTTGGATAGGCCATGGTAGCCCATTATGGCAGTACTGATAGAGTTGTGTAGAGATGGAGTGACCTTGCAAGCTTCCACTTGCCCAAGGATATACTGCTTCAGTTCTGATGTTCATCCTGATTGATGACCAGTTACCCTGTGCAATGGGCAAGGGAAACCAATTCTCTTATAACCTTCATTCCTTCAGGTAGTTCTGTTCAAGCATGAGCAGATAGTCTAAGAACAAGAGTAAGGACTTTTTTTTTTTTGTTGTTTCATTTCTGTGCTCACACAACATCCTGCTCAGTCAGCTGCTTAACTGGAATCACTGGGCAGTTTCCTGCCTTGGTTGTTCCTGTGGGGCCTATTGCTTTCATCACTCTCTACATACTGGGCCTCAGCCAAACCCATCTGGGTTGTCTGTGCTGGATGACAGTGCATGGCAGCATGGGCCAGTGAGGAGGTTATGAGACACCAGTGTCCGCTGTCTTGCTATTCTTATGAGCAGCTGCCTGACTCCACAGGGATCTGTGTAGGTTCACTATGGAGCTTGTTTAGATCCCAATTCAAGAGGGAGAAGGAATGCAACTTTAGGTTTTGTTTTTTTTGTAGGCTTATGCTGTCTGTTATCTCTGCACCCCACGTTGTTACTGCTATGCTCTGATTACATTTTAAATGGGGAACTGTTGGCTTAGCTCTGTACAGAAAGTAGAGTGCCCAATTCCCAAATACAGGGGTGAAAACCTTTGAAACACAGATGTGTGAGTACAGAAGTGTGTCACTTGTGCTGAGTATTCATGTTTGTTTCACAAGAAGGGTTCTGATTCAGGGATTTTGTCCTTGCTACTCAAGAGGTGAGCTGACACCTCCACTGCTGCTTTGTAAGACCAGAGCCAGCCAGCATTAACCAGCAGGCAGTTCTGTGTGTGTGTATGCATCTAGGAGTTAGGATGCATTTGCTCAGGTCTCGCAAACTGGGCATTGTTATGCGGTGCACCCAAAGGAGACCAGAAAAAGGTGTTCACTGTTAATAAAAAAAACAACACATACAAACCTACACAGCAGGATGTGAGCTTAACAGTGGTTCTTCTTCCATTTAGAATATCTATAGTGATGGTTGTGACCACGTGGAACGTATGCTGCTCCTCGCTTTCCTGGCAGAGTCCTCTGGTTGTGAGTTCCGAGAGCAGCTGCTGTTCCTACAAAACCAGGGCATCTCGTGTTCCCTAAAAGAGGCGCACAGTTACGATAGTGATGGGGAGCTTCAGACCGATGGCAATCGAAGTGGCCACATGCAGAACGGTGAGCTAGGTGAGTGCTCTCTTTCCCATGTGCCTTCTGGGAAGGAGGTAGGCTTTGTTTGTATCTCCTTCCCTCTTCGCTCTCCTGTGAAGGACCATTGGCAATATTCTCTCCACTGAGAAACTTCACAGCTGGTGGTTGTACTGGTTGGGATTTTATCACTTGGGGTGAGGCAGCTAGTGTGTGATGGTGCAGCTCCCTCTTGGTGGCTGGAACACCTGTCCCCCTGCACAGTCTGTAGCACATAAGACAAGAGCTGCTCGTGGTGCAGGTCCTGGCAGTTGTCAGCTGAAAAATCAGACACTGTCTCCCTTCCCTCCCTTCTCTAAACAGAGCGTTGTAGCTGTCAAGCAAGTCTTGGTTGGATATGTTCTGATTTCCCCACTTAGTGTGCATGGCTGTCACAAAGGCACTGTGGGAGAAGAATGGCGGGTAGGGGGAGGTTGGTGATGGGCAAAATGCCATAGGTCACTTTATCTATGCTGACCCCAGTGTGACTGCAGCCTGGGAATCCAAATCCTGCTGTTGTGTGTTGACAGTGCTTGACCCTGAGGTAAATGAAGAAATTATCCAGACCATTGCTGCTCAGCTTGCTGAGATTGGAGACCAGCTGGATAAACAAATCAAAGCAAAAGTAGTAAATGATCTAGTGCAACATTTTCTGAATGAGAATCTGCCTAGAGAGGTGAGTGGAAAGCAACTTGGAGTGGCTCCCCTTTGAAATGTTGAGAGTCCTTCCTGCTGTGTCTGAAGCAGCAAACTTGCAACACCTGTGCTAGTTTGATGCTTTGATTATTGCACTTTTAAAATTCATCTGAAATGTTAATAGTTGATGTGAAGTTCTGTTGGAGTAGATATGGGCCTGTATGCTGTGGCAGCCTCAGCCCTGCAAAGTGAGTTGCCTGGGCTCTGTCCCTTTCTGCAGACAGGGAAGGTGAGGTAGCTGTGGAGAAGGGCTGACTTCCAGAGGTAATTTGTTTTTAAGATCTTTGAGCTCTGATGCTGGATCCTGCATGTCTGCTGCTTGTCAGGTGAACAAAACCAGCAGAAGTTTGGGCCAGGATGGGTAACCTGCTGAAAAGGCCTCTCTAGGTGGCACCTCCACCACTTCAGGGCAGGTTCTCTCTCAGCTTATGATGGGATGAGATTAGTGTCCCTGGCCCAGCATCTGGCATGCCTCACTGCTCTGCAAGGGAAGTATCCACATCTGGATCAGCAGTCACGATTTGCTTCCCTGGAGCCTTTTGGCATCTTTGAGGTGCAACTGTATAACTGGATATTTAGCTTGCTTTTTCTCTGCCTGTGATGAAGTTAGTGTTATCTTTGATTTGAGGGTCTGCTTAGTTTGAAAAAGCAGGATTGAAATGATTTTATTTTGAGGGGGTGGGGAAGCAAAGTGAGTTTGTCCCATGTCTGGACCCCTTCTCTAGCTCCTGCCTATGTAACAACTTTTCTGTGAAGCTTTTCTTCATACCCACTGCCCCTTGGTGTGTAGCCCTGATACTCACTGTGTTTAAGATTAAGGTAGGTTCCCCTCTTCTGGGAGCCCAGGATTCTTGGGCTGCTTCAGGACCCTGCAGGCTAGGTGCAGATTCTGGACTGCCGTACCCTGAGCGTGTAAGGTGCTACCTAAATTTTCCAATGTTGTGTGTTGTTTCCTTGTGTCTTTGTTGGTTTTTGTGGGTGAGTAGCTGAGCTTTAAGACTGTCACTCACCATTGCTGTGTAACAGCCTGGGAAGGAGTGTGGCAGCTCGTGCTGTGTCTGTACAGGTGCACGGCCGCTGCGCTGACATCCTCTCTTCCCTCCTTGCAGGAGATAACCCGGTGCCTGTCACAGGCAGTGGAAGGCCTTGCCAGAGCCATCCCATCAGATCTGGAGCAAGAGAAGGCCATGTTGGTGCTAGCAATGCTCTTAACTAAGAAAGTGGCCAATCGAGTGCCTTCCCTTCTACAGCGTGTCTTCAGCACCACTGTGAACTACATCAGCCAACACCTCCACAACTACATAGTCAGAATGGTGAGTGCTGTCCAGCAGCTCTGCAGCACAGCAGGTGGCAGCACGGTTTTGGGCAGAGCACAGGCTGCTGCTGCTTTGCCTCCCTGGCAGCTGCCAAGAGTGTATGGGATGTGCAGGCAGGCAGAGGGCTTGTGGCTGCGGGAAGGCGCTGCTGTGGTTAATGCCGGTTCTGTTTCTTTCCTTGTAGCTGCGTGAGTGACAGATCCCCAGGCGTTGGCTTCCTGAAGACTTTTTAACTTCTTGATCTGCTCAGATTACTTCTTCTGCTCATAGCTTTTGAGATACAGCTGTGAAAGGGAAAGCAGGGCTTGTAGATGGGCTTTCGTAGACTAGCACAGTAGCGAGGGTAGTGAGAGCTTCACAACTGTCTGCCAGCACCTATAAGATACAGTGCTTACCCTTCTCTGTTTTACAAAATAGGTGTTTTTTGCTTATTGTTTTTTTTTCTCCCCTCTCCTTATTGGTAGCAGATGTAATGCAGGTTACATCGTAATGCATTACCTCGTGCCTCCAGGGGAAGCGTGCTAGGTGCTGAGCCCACCTTGTCAGTATTTCTAACTGCTGCATCTTGCAGGGCTCTGTGCTGCAGCTGGGCAAGGTACATGGGTGGACTCAGGGAGAGGGGGGAACAGTATCTGGATATGCTTGAGAAAAGGTGGTCTTGGGCTTCAGAGCAGCTTGCTGTAGAGAAAAAAGATACAAGCCTTGAATGAGGAGGAGTACCTGGTATGTCTTGTCAGAAGCACATTGTATTCACATCTCAGGTTCAGTGTACAAACTTGGACTCAGGTTGATGTATGTCATCACATAGGTGGTGGCTGAGGCTCCATCCTGCTGCCTCTGAAGAAATCATGTATATAATGTTCTTTTATTGTTATTAATCTGTTTGTTGTTGTTCTCTTTTTTTAAATAAAAATGGCCATGACGTACATACACATCTTACGCAGCTGGATTTCCCCTACCCGTTTCCAAGAAGGCATACAGCTTATGTGTAAGTCCTTCCAGCATTTGTGCTGTGCTGCTGCCAGTGGTAACAGAGCCACTGGCCTGTGTTGCTTGCTGGTACCCTGCACTTGAATGGGGGAGGGAAAAAAAAAAACCCAAACACAACCTACATGTTTTTGAAAACTGTACCATTTATTAAAGTGCAACCTGGGGGGCATGGTCTTACAGCAGTGTCCCGGTGGCAGAGGGAAAAATGTACACACCCCTTCACTTAAACTGATTCTAGAACAACGAAGCTGGAAAGAACTTTCTTTTTAAGGTGGAAATGCTTTTATTGACCAAATGGTACACGAAGCTTTCAATCACTTTCCCCGAGAGGGCTGCACTTGCATATTAAAGGAATAGTAGGACCAGTTCCTGGGGCAGGGGCTGCCCTCAGCCCAAGCAGGGTCAGCCTGTCAGCACAGGACCTGTGCTCCCTGCTGCCAGCCAGCAGAAGCCTGGTGGAAGACCTCCCCCGACACGCACACAGAGTCCGTCTCATGAGACTTTGCTACCTAACTCAAGTGGGTTTTAGCTTTACACTTGAATAAAAGCTTATAACGCAAGATAAAAATGGGGACAGACCCCCTAAAGGTATAGCAAGGAGAAGCATCCTCTGCAGCTTGTTCTGTCCAACTCAATAGTGTTCCTTGCCTCCCCTGCAGATACTGCAGGGAGATCGAAAGCAGCTTCCACTGGAAGCTAACTGCAGCTCCCCCACTCCTACAGCATACCGTAGACTTCTGCCCAGGAGGAAGCAAGTCAGCCTACCTAAGAGACTGAAAGAGGGTCAGCTCCAAGTAGAAAAAAGTGACCAAGTCATTTAACACAGGAGGTGAAGCTGAGCAACGTGTTCTGGCACCCCTGGCCATACTGGTAACCCCACACTGCCCCCTTCCAAGCTGGGGCAGCTCTTGCTCTCCAGCAAGCAACAGCAGACCCAGAGCCCTTGCATAGAGCCAGTGCTGTACATCCTGTGCCATAGGGGCCTGAGCTAGGGGGACAAGAGTGACTGCTGGTGGACTATGTGACGACCCCCTCCCACCCTGTTTGCTTGTTGTTTGTATGGCAATACGTAGCTTGCACTTGGAAGCATAGCACAGGTGCACACAGACAAAGCGCTGCTGCTCTTGTAGCCTCCTAGTACTGAAGTTAAGCAGGGTGAGCCAAACGAGTCGTGCACAGCTTCTGCCCTCAATAGGTACAGGCAGTAAGCCCTCACTGCTTCACTGGGAGACATGCTCTCCTGTCTGTAACCTACTGGAGTAGTAAGCAGACAAGTCAGCTTGCAGTTACGTTTTGTGCCTAAAATGAGACATTCTATGGAAGACCTGGGCTGTATGTACCCATGGTTGGGGGCTGGGGGGGTTGAGGGGGTGCTCACTCCTCCCCTCCTCCCAAACATTCGCAGCCAAACAATCTAGGAATTACATTCTTAGATCCAAATTTAAAGCATGAGCTTGTTCTGGTTCCATGAAGGAATGACTGTGCTGCCAGAAGCGTGTTTGTCTCTGCCTGATAGTAACACCTGCCTCAGTAGGAAGGAAGGAAGGATTCATGACCTCAATTATTTTGTTTACTGCAATTGTTAATAGTGAAAGGCTAAACATTTCCAAGCTACACTTTCCAGCTGTGATCGTTAGAAAGCATCCGTTAGTTTAAAAATACAGTCCAAACTGTCAGAGCTACATGAAAAGGGAAAACAGGATTCTGGCAACAGACACCAGGCACCAGCTATCTTCAGTATTCCGGGCAGCCAAGTTATCTCCTTGAGGCCCCTCCTCACCCTGTTCTGATTTCAGCTGAGCCCAGCAGCCAGCACTGCTGNTGGAAGACCTCCCCCGACACGCACACAGAGTCCGTCTCATGAGACTTTGCTACCTAACTCAAGTGGGTTTTAGCTTTACACTTGAATAAAAGCTTATAACGCAAGATAAAAATGGGGACAGACCCCCTAAAGGTATAGCAAGGAGAAGCATCCTCTGCAGCTTGTTCTGTCCAACTCAATAGTGTTCCTTGCCTCCCCTGCAGATACTGCAGGGAGATCGAAAGCAGCTTCCACTGGAAGCTAACTGCAGCTCCCCCACTCCTACAGCATACCGTAGACTTCTGCCCAGGAGGAAGCAAGTCAGCCTACCTAAGAGACTGAAAGAGGGTCAGCTCCAAGTAGAAAAAAGTGACCAAGTCATTTAACACAGGAGGTGAAGCTGAGCAACGTGTTCTGGCACCCCTGGCCATACTGGTAACCCCACACTGCCCCCTTCCAAGCTGGGGCAGCTCTTGCTCTCCAGCAAGCAACAGCAGACCCAGAGCCCTTGCATAGAGCCAGTGTTGTACATCCTGTGCCATAGGGGCCTGAGCTAGGGGGACAAGAGTGACTGCTGGTGGACTATGTGACGACCCCCTCCCACCCTGTTTGCTTGTTGTTTGTATGGCAATACGTAGCTTGCACTTGGAAGCATAGCACAGGTGCACACAGACAAAGCGCTGCTGCTCTTGTAGCCTCCTAGTACTGAAGTTAAGCAGGGTGAGCCAAACGAGTCGTGCACAGCTTCTGCCCTCAATAGGTACAGGCAGTAAGCCCTCACTGCTTCACTGGGAGACATGCTCTCCTGTCTGTAACCTACTGGAGTAGTAAGCAGACAAGTCAGCTTGCAGTTACGTTTTGTGCCTAAAATGAGACATTCTATGGAAGACCTGGGCTGTATGTACCCATGGTTGGGGGCTGGGGGGGTTGAGGGGGTGCTCACTCCTCCCCTCCTCCCAAACATTCGCAGCCAAACAATCTAGGAATTACATTCTTAGATCCAAATTTAAAGCATGAGCTTGTTCTGGTTCCATGAAGGAATGACTGTGCTGCCAGAAGCGTGTTTGTCTCTGCCTGATAGTAACACCTGCCTCAGTAGGAAGGAAGGAAGGATTCATGACCTCAATTATTTTGTTTACTGCAATTGTTAATAGTGAAAGGCTAAACATTTCCAAGCTACACTTTCCAGCTGTGATCGTTAGAAAGCATCCGTTAGTTTAAAAATACAGTCCAAACTGTCAGAGCTACATGAAAAGGGAAAACAGGATTCTGGCAACAGACACCAGGCACCAGCTATCTTCAGTATTCCGGGCAGCCAAGTTATCTCCTTGAGGCCCCTCCTCACCCTGTTCTGATTTCAGCTGAGCCCAGCAGCCAGCACTGCTGGAGCAGCAGCCTGGATCCTCTGCCCCACTGCAGTTCCCCATGTGTTTGGCTCAGGCTGTTAGCTTCCAGGCCAGGTCTCTGAGCTGTGCACACGTTGGGCAGGTCCAGCCCTTTGCATTATCATCCCAGCCTGAGGATGTGCTGCAAGACAAGGGTAGGGTGAAGAAAAACGGGTCTAAGGTAGATACTTTGTTAAGGTACAGGCCACTCAAGGACATGTTGAGGCACTTTTGGGAAGGGAGTTAAGTAACACAAGTGAGAGTAATTCTAGATGCTTTTTTTTTCTTATAAGTAGACAGCTCACTGCCTTGCCTTTGCCAGCTGCAGGGGAGCCACTAAACAGAGGTTGCCTCACCCAGTTCAGGGCAATCAGACCCGGCTGTTAAGGATTACTTCAAACGTGCTTGAAGACAGGAGAAAGCCCCTCCATTCCCTAAATCACCCTTGCAACAGAGGAAGCAGCCCAGCGCCCAGCTCAGTAAGGACACTGTTGCAGAGCCTGCACAACCTTCTGGTGACTTCCCCAGGGCCTGCTCCAGCACTGAGCACTGCACAACAGGCTCAGAATTCAAGCGACCTTCCAGCTGATGGAGTGTTCCTAGAGGGAAAGGGAGCACGCCACAGACTTCTTGTCTGAACACGTGGTTGTAGGGATGGGGGAGAAGGAGGTACAGATCCTTTTTGAATTGTCAGATGTATCTCTAAGGCCCTAAAGAGGGGAAGTATGTAGAGAAGGGACTGAGCAACCACAATGCAGCTGGCACTCCACTAAATGCTGCAGAATACCCCATTCTCAGCCTTTCACCCCACCATGAAAATGCTTTAAAAAAATCCCCGAAGCATCTATCTTCCTTGCTGCTGCTAGGTAAGGAAGAAGACACTTCTTATTTAATGCTCCACTGGGCCCTTTGTGTCAGTAAGGGACGTTTCCCTGCTGGATTTATCATCATCTGCCCTGCACCCACCTCCTGCACTGCTACCAATACAACCTCTTAAAGACAAAAGCCAAAGAGTGACTGCTCCCTTATTTGCATACAAGTTATCCAGCATCTCCAAAACATCCATCTCTGAAAAAGAGTGGATCCAAGAACTTATGCACAACCTGTAGAGCAGCTGCACGTGGGGCACCTTCCCCCACAGCAGTGTCTTGCCTTCAGAGAGGATGCAGCTGGGGTTAAAGCAGCCCCACACCCATGGGGAAAGGCAGGACACACAGCCATCAGCAAAGCAGCAGTAGGAGGGAGCCCCATCACGGCCTGCAGGACCACAAAGCAGCCCCTGCCACACAGCAACAGGCAGCTGTCCTCGCAGACTGCATCACCTGTCCACCAACACTGGTGGATGTGAAACAAAGCAAAACTGTACACATTCTTACATGTCGAAAGGAGCAGACGGTACCAATTCCATTTTGCAACACAGTCTATGTTTGGGGTTTTCTGTTGCTGTTGCTTTTTGTTTTGCTTTAACTTTAAGGCCAACTTGCTCCTTCTTGTACGCAGAAAAGCCATCTCAGACCCACACACAGCTGATGCAGAGCTCCTGAGCTGGGGCTCCCTCCCAGCGGGGTACACACGTAACAGTCCTTCCTTTCAGCGCTCAAAGTCACACGGATCCAAACCTGAGAAGTTTTCTACAAAACCCATTCTCAAAAAAGCTAAAACAAAGAATTCCCCAGACTCTGCCAGCTTCTTACTGACTCACCCGCGTGAGTGGGATAGGGATGGGAGCAGCAATAAGCTGAAACAGAGAATGTGCTGAAATCTCCGGATTATCGGATCACTTAAGAAACAGGCTCACTGCAGGAAATACCCAAGATAAGGTTGTTTAAAGTACCTTGTCTTTGTGCTTTAGCAAGAGTAAGCTTACCACAAGCTCACAGTTCGATTTTTACATTATCCCAAGTCCCCTTTCTCCTTTCTCCACCCATTCCAAGCATCAAACCCTCAGAGATGCACCAGCACCGTTGCCTGGACAATCTGTGACCTCGCCACAGAGCTGCAGTACAGAGCACGATGGACACAAAAGGAACGCCTGCAGCCAGCTCTGCCATGACTGTTGGTACAGCAGTGCCTTAAGGGTTCTCCTTGCATGCACCCAAAGAGTTGTGTCTGCAGGAAGAGGGGTTTTGCTTTTTTCCAGTGCTACATTCTCATCATTTGTGAACTTCCAAATGTCATCCAACTGCTACACATTCCGAGTCACAAAAGAAATTGCACCACACAACACTCTGGGTCAGCTCGGGAACAGGTAAATAGGGAAAGAAGATGTTTAATGCTGTTTTGCTAAGTTACCAGAATCCACTGCTTTATATATGTGGGATTCTGTTGCAGCCAAGACCACACAGTAGGACGACATCCCCTCTGCGCTTAACCTGTGAAAGACAATACAGACTGCAGCATGACACAGGACAAAAGAGCACTCAACCTGTGAATCCCACAGGAGGCACTGGCCTCCCTTTCACACAGTTTTGCCACACCTTTGCTGAATACACTCCGGTATCCGAGTGCTTACCCAATGGCACTGTGTCCAGCATAAGCTGTGCATCTCTGCTAACTGCAGGGTGGCAGTGAGGTGGGCGGGCAGGAGCACAGCAAATGGATTCCCAGAGCAGCCAAGCACAGCGGCCCTCCCACCCTGCTTGACAGCACCTCTCCCCCAGAACACGGGGTGCTCAGAGCAAGTACCTCTACAGAGAGGCAGCATCTGTACGAGGGCCTCTGTAACTGTTAAGGGCCAGAACGGGTGGGAGCCAAGAGGTAAGAATAAGCACTCTCCCGCAGGGGTTTAGGAGGAACCTGCGAGGTTACAAGGAGCAGTGCAGTACCTGAGAGGAAGCTGAGCCAGGAGACCAGCCTCTCGCTGCAGGACTCGGGCTACGAAGGGCTCGGGATGGGCAGGGAAGTGACAGGACAGCACAGCTGCAGCAGCAGTCGCTCAGAGAAGCCAAAAACTCCAGGGGTTGGCAGCAGCTGGCTCTACCCTTCCCCTGGGATTCTCTGTTCCAGTTCCTTGAGTATAAGCACCCCTTTCTTCAGCACCTGCACTTAAGTTCTTACATTTGCAGAATTTATTATTATTCGTGTGTTGTTTTTGTTTAAAAATACCCCTGTACTTTAATCAGGAAAAACCAGTCCCCACCCCAATTCTACTAAAAACGTGATTGTCCATAGCTGGAGGCTTATTTGAATAACCTCACCCCATCACCATTACTCAAATGTCCCATGACACAGCAGGCAGCTCAACCTTTAGGTAACACAACTACAACAATGGGATTGCGCTCGCTTCTCTCGCTCCCTCCTCCTCCTCAAGAGAGCTCTGTTACTTTTTCCTAAGCGCCAGCGCTACTCCGACTGCCACAGCCAATATGGCCACTGCAGCAGCCCCGCCGTACAGCAATATCGATTTCCCTTCTGGCAATAAGATAGGCTTCTCCTCTGCAGCAGAGGATTTCTCTTCCATTTCTTCCAAAGGGCCCTCTTTCCCCACCTTTTTTTCCCCTGGAAGCAGTATTTTCTCAGGTTCTGGCGCAGCCTTTTCTTCTGACGGGGTTAACTTTGGGACAGGTTTACTTAACACGGGGATTTCAGGTTCAACAAGCTCTTCGGCCGCTTTTCCCTTCTCCTCCTGTTCTGCATGACGTGCAGAGGGATGTGCTTTTTCTACAGCAACAACTTCAGCTTGAGGTTTTACTTCCTGTACAGAAGCAGGGGGTTCTGGAAATGCTGCCTGCACGGTCTCTGCAGCGACCGCTGACACCACTGCTTCCTCAATCCCCTCTGGTATCTCTTCCTTCTCCACGTGAACGATGTCTGAGTTGGAAGAGTTGTTCTCGCTCCTTTCTTCAGCCCCGCCATTGCTATCCAGGCTCTTGACTTCTTCAGGATCCATGGCCACTTGCTGCCAGGACTCCGGCCCCAGGGAGACGGGCAGGCTCTCTGTGTGCCAGCTCTGGCTTGCAGACAGGGACACAGGCAGGCTCTCCGACTGCCACGATGTGGTCACTGTTGGGGACTCCGGGGGGCTCACCTGTCCTGAGTTGTCACTGGTCAGGATGTAGATATCATTACTGTCCTCCGCGATGAGGCCGGAGTACTCTTCCTCTTCAGATTCCAAACTGAAGACCGTGCCCTACGAATGAAAAGGACACAACATGTGAGCAATGGCTTCAGCATTACGTGCCCAGTATGGGAAGGAAGAGGACACCTGGAAATCTAACGAGGCCGACAGCAAAATGAGAGGGCCTCTGCACAAGCAGGATTTGTCTAACCTACATTTTGGAACAGACTACAAAACCCAGCTGGTGCAACTGGGACTCCCAGAGAACAGAGCCACTAGCCATGGGTGGGCTGCTGACTTTGCACCACAGAAGAGATTTGCCCCAAGGCGAAAATTACAAGTGGAAAATATATTATGTGCAGAAGAACCAAAGATGGGCGTGATAACAAGAACATAAAATCAGTAACCAGGGGCCAAGAGGAACCCCAGAGTTTGCTATGCCACACAGTAAGTGTCTGTGAAACCAGAAGCCAAGATTTGATTATCCCCTTGCTCCTAACAAAACCAGTTTGAACATTTTGACAGTTCCTGCAGTACTGGCAGCCTTTCCAGTACAACTTCTTTTCACAATTATCAAGCTTTCCTGTACAGTTCCAACATAACATGAAGCACTGGAAAAATAATAATAAATGCATTCTTTTTCCTCCCCTCTGCTCCCCCCCACAATCAGTAGTTTTCCTAATGCACTCCAGGCAGCTGTTCATCTCTTTTTTAAACTCTGACACCTATGAATCTGGGTTTTGGTTCTGCTCCAGTCTCTTACCTATGGCACCCTGACACCTCTTTGGTTGTCCCACAACTTTTGTCTGGATCCAAGCAGTGATCTGCACAAGGAATGGATCCAAATTAAAAATAAACATACTGTTTATCTTGGTGAGTTGTTTTTAAACCCAATCAGTTTCCAGTTAGGTCTGCCAAGATGCTCCGGTGTGCAATTCAGAGGAGATGGAAGCCAGCAGCTGCTCTTGCTCTCACTGATGCCAAAAAATGCTCTATCTATCCCAGTGCCCTGCTTCCAGAGTGGAAGGAAAATGCATTTCAGCCTTGGTAACTCCCAGTCATCACTTAGTTCCTAACACGTAAGGAATTCAGTGCCTACAAGTGAATGGTTTCTAACGTTCAGTGGGCATATCAGCAGAGCTGATAACAGTGAGGTCAGAAGCAAAGCACACTTTCCCTGAGAAGCGTGAGGGACCGGGCTCTGCCTGCACAGTGCCTCTGGAAGGGGGAAGGATCTCCACACCAACAGAACAAAACAGAACCAAACAGAGCATGCAGGCACAGGAGAGAGAGTGCAAATGCTGTTCATCACTTGCACTGACTGAAACAAGAGCAAACGAAGCAGGAGCAGACCAGCACTGAAGTGGGACTTGAAAGATCTGGGGAGCTTGTGGGCAGTAACACTTTAATCTCTCTTTAATTTGGTATGAATTATAACTACATTATTAAACTTTGTGAAAAGGGATCCACATACCCCAGAGTGAGCATAGGTTTCTCTATTCATTCCCCAACAACACTCTGCCATTTTACAAAATTCAATGGTCTCGTTTCCAGATCCTTCAGTCAACAGTGCCATCCTGTACTACATCCTGCACTGGGACCATAAAGACTTCACAATGCATCCTGGCAGGGGCAGTATTTGAATCTCACCTTCTCAGCCCATTGACTTTTAGAAGATAATTATGCACTAAAAGAAGAATTTGGCAGAACACCAAAGGATCTTATCTTCATAAACTCCTTTAAATTGCTTGGCTATGTACACCAATCACCTGGATCAGTAACAGGCTCAGAAACTCTATAAAGAAGTGGAAGTAAATGCAGAAGTTACAAGATCTATAGGGCCTGAACACTGCAGGTGAGAGCCACAATGAAGTTGTTCCTCGTGGGGCAACCACAAGTGGTTTGGTAAAGATAAAACAAACAAGTGACACTAATACCATCACAGCTATCGTGTGGACCTCCAGCTCCCCCAGGCCCATTTAGCTTGGTGTGATGCAGTGCTGGATTCTCCTCAGAATAACAGATGGGGAAGCAATACTGACACACAAGAATGAGGCATTCGGTATTCCCATGTCAGGGCAGTTTTTAAATGCCATATGGTTTGCTGAAGCAATTTCAACTGGAGAGATACTGCTCACAAAACACAGGTAAGATCTGCACACGTGTTGGGGGTAGCATGATAAACTGCTATGGATAAGGTAAGGGAATGAAGAAGGGGCAGCGTAAGGGGAAGATGGGCAATCCTCAACACTTTCAAGTCTTCATTAATTCATGTGCAGATCACACACCCACCCTGCCTTCAGCAGAATTGACAGCCTAAGAGGCTCAAGCTCTATTGAAAAGGAAGTGATCAGCCACGGTCTCCCTATAAATCAGGGCCTTATAAAGCCCAGGTGAGCCCTTTCTGCAGCAAGTCGTCACAGACAATTTCACTTTCATGTCATTGCCTCAGGGACAGAACTCTCTAAGCTTCAAGAAACAGACTGCCTGACGCTGAAAACAAGGGGTAAAGCCAACATACTGAGCACCAGTGCATAATTCCACTACTTAAAAGTTTATGAAGTTTTAATTGAGAAGCCCAACAGCAAGATGCATTCTTTAGGATAGATAATTAACATTCCTTGAGCTGAATTAAGAGTTAATTCAGCAAATTAAGAGGATAAAGCCTGGATTTACTGCTGATTTGGTTGGGGAGTTGAATTTTCTTCTTATTTTGTATTTCTTTTAAAGCAGCTGCGATAAAAAACTGAATGACATTTAGGACAGTTCTCTTGATTCATCTACAGATGTGACCCAGAAGCACAGCTCCCACAAACAGATTAATTCAGGACAGGATGGAACATCTGGAAGGATTTTTATTAGCCTTGGGCCTTATATAAGCCACACTGTTTTGATTTAATGGTAAATAAGGTACATATGTCATTCTTATCTGCCTCATTTATTGTAAATGAAGGGATCATCTACTGCTCCAGGCCAGAAAAATCCAAGTTCTGCTTTTTTAAATGAAGGATGGGACACTTGTGAACTCAGTGCTTTCCCTCCAGCACTCTTACAGAGCTGTGTCACACCTGAGCACAAAAGGCAGAGGACGTCCTTCACTGCACTGCACTGCCACTCCCAATTCCAAACGCTGCCACTTGAGGGAAGAGCTGGCACAAGTCACCGTAAGGAGGAGAACTAGATAGCACCCTTCTTAGCTAGAACACAAGAGGATGGTCTGCAGCACGTGCAGCAGCCTTGAGAAGATAGTACCACAAAAGGACTAAAATTATCTGCAGACAAATTTGATCTCCAGAGCCAATCACTGTATATGATCTAAAGGGATCTATGCAAGCAGCTGTAATCTGAATGCTGCTGAAAATCCATCTCAGCAGTGGATCCAGGACACTACCAACCTTTAACATATAGTCAGAAATTCCTACTTAAAACTATAAGTCGTTTTCAATTACGATTTAAAGACACTGAACATAAAAATAAAAAATTAAAGACCTGGAAACTGATGGTCATGACAACAACAATACTATTTTCCATAGTTTTAAAATTAGTCTGTTATTAACTTCATAGAGACAAGCTGACCAACTAACTCAGGTAGTTACTTTTGCTATACAACAAAAGCTTTAACAATGCATAAGAAAAAAAACTCCTTATTTACCAGAACAGTTATTTAAATCTCATTAATGTGAAGCTGTTTCCGGTGGAAACAGGAATTCAAATTAAAATTCTGACTGCCTCAAAAATAACTTCTTTTTCCCCCTACAAAAATAGTGTTACATCTGTAATGAAGGAGTCGTTAAAGAATGGAAAGAGATACCCAGTCATGTATGTAAAGGAGCACTTCCTGCACCCTAGAGAAGGCTTCAAAAGCCCAGTCATGTAAGTCCACAGAGCAGATGATGCATGTAAAATGACTGTTTCTAATTGCCGTGGGAGCTGCGTGTAGAAATTACCAGTTGTGAGGAGATTAGGTGCTGAAGAACTGGAAACCAGAAAGAGAAAGTAAAGTCCCCTAGATTATTATCAACTTGACCAGTATTACACCATTTCCTTTACAACACCTCCCCATAACTTTAAATACAGGGATTTTACTTGTGCATTAATGTTCTGAAAAGCTTGACTGGTCTCCAGTTCTAACAGCTAATTGTTCACACAAGGAATGATTTGGGTAGGTAAATCATTTGAAATTAAGCCTCAGCGACACAGGAAAGACCCCAGAAAAGCTGTGGAGCCAGCACCCCAAATCTCGATTTTGTCCAGAACAGGCACAAATTCTGTGTATACAGGTCAGAGAGGAGTGCCACCTTGCGGGGAAAAAACAAAAACAATTCTGCCTCTATGCTGACTGATTTTTTCCTGTTTTCTCTGCAACTAGAGGGACTGAGAGAAGCCCTGCAGAGAAGGACTTGGGTGTTGTGGTAGATAAAAAGCTGGACATGAGCCAGCAGTGTGCACCTGCAGCCCAGAAGGCCAACAGTATCCTGGGCTGCAGCAGCAGAGGGAGAGGACTGTCCCCCTCTGCTCTGTCCTGTGAGGCCTCACCTGCAGTACTGCATTCAGGCCTGGGGCCTCCAGCACAAGAAAAATGCCCAGAGGAGGGTACAAAGATCACCAGAGGGCTGGAGCACCTCTCCTAAGAGTAAAGGCTGAGAGAAGCTGGCTTTGTTCAGCCACGAGAAGGCTCCAGAGAGACTTCACTGCGGCCACACAGTACTTGAGGAGAGCTTATAAGAAATATGGAAAGACCTTTCACAAGGGCTTGCAGTGATAAGGCAAGGGGCAAGAGTTTTAAACTGAAAGACGATACACTTAGATTGGATAAAATGAATAAATTCTTCACAATGATGGCGATGAGCCACTGGCACAGCTGCCCAGAGAAGCTGTGGGTGCCCCATCCCTGGAGGCACTCAAGGCCAGGTTGGATGGGGCCCTGGGCAGCCTGAGCTGCTGGGCGGCAGCCCTGCCCATGGCAGGGGAGTTGGGCTAGGTGATCTTTCAAGCCTTGCCCAACCCAAGCCATTCTGAGATTCTATGTAAATCCCTAAGAAAACCCCTTGCAGTACAGGAAATAATGTTGTCAGAAAGTGGAATGTTTCAGGACGGCAACATTTACTATGATTAAAAAAAAAATAAAAAAATCAACATAGCTAGTAAGTTTCTCAGGCCGGAATATTCACTTCACCTTGAAACATAATTTATCAAAGAGAAATGAGTTGAGGCTCAGTCATTTTTTTCCCCATACATCAATGTCATAGCAGCAATATAAGTAATAGGAAACCATCAGCTGCATTTGTGCTTACAATCTAGTGTCTGAAAAACATGGAGGCAATGAATTATGAACTTGCCCACATCCTGGAATCCCAAGAGAGCTTCCCCTGATGAAATAAACAAATTTCTCACAGTAACAAGTTTCACCAGAGCTAAGAATACGCTTATCATGACTTCTAGTTGTAATAAAGGTGCAGCCTTACCTTGGACAGGGGAAGCACCATCCATACTGAGGTCTGGGCAGGAAGTGGCAGTGCCACAGATTGCTATCCGAGTTGGGACAGCTTTACTCCCAGCTAAGCCAATGACTCAAGCTACAGACTGCATCCAGCCTCTGCCTCCAGACTCAGCCCAGCTATGCCATGCCTCTTCAGATCCCTTCTGATTTCAGACTTACAGCATTACTGTGCTAGTCCTTCAGAGAAATGGACTACTGTAAAACCAAGAGCTCACGAACTTCAGGTCTAAAACAGTTCAAAAATAATAACAGTATTAAAAGCCCCCCAGACGTTTATTTACTGTAGCGTTCACCTTCACAAATCTCAAGATAAGATGGAGTCAAGGAAAACAGAGCAGAATGCATGAACAGAACTGTATTGGACTTAAAACTTTCTATTAAAAGAATGGGGGGGGGGAGGTGGGGGGGGGGGGAGGGGGAAGAGCATCAATTGTTCATCTGAACCAAACAAATTCACACTGATATTATAGCCACTACTTTTATCCCCTTCAAGGACTGTTTTGGCTAGAACAGCATGCAGAAATGATCTTTTCCCTGCCCTCCAGCATAACCTCTACTACCTGCAGAGTGCCAATTCCAAAGCAACAGTTTATAAGGCTTTAGTGTTAGCTAAAGTACATTGAAGTCAAATCAGTAATTTAGAGATGACTTCTTTAGACAGACTGATTTGAAGTTGTTGAAAGGAAAAAAGGAGACCTAGCTGCTCAGTCATTCACCATTTAAGTTTCTTCTCTTTCAGCCACAGTGCCTAAAAAAATCTTCACTAAAGAAGTTCCATACATTCTTCAGGGTATATTTCACTGCCATTTTCTAAGATAGAAATAAGTATAACCATTTTGAAAGGAAAACTTCTATATAAAACTTCTCTAATGAGATTGCCCTTTCTTGCATCTCTTCTGTACTACATTTACTTATCTTTCCTCCAGTGTAGCAGGTCTGTCTATTTTTGCACTGTCATTCTCTAGGCAGACACCTGGACTGCTGCTCCAGTTGCGCAAACTGCCTGCCTCGTTTCCCCAGGATGACAAGTGCCTCTTTATCCTTGTCCAGATTGTTAACAGACTCCAGCACGCAGATTATTCAATCAACAGCAGCAAAGATGTCAAAAACAGGAGAAAAGCCCAAACCAAAACACAGGAGAGAAAGGACAGCCCTTCTAAAGCCGAGATAAGAAACTATTAACGCTACGCACACTTCAAGGGAATTTATCCTCTTCAACACAGGCAATGACTAGTTAAATTCCAATCTCAACATCCTGAGACATGAACACTGAGAGGGCAGTGGCAATTTCAGCTATGGGTCAACAATACAAATAGAGCCTCGCACCGAGAGAAGAAAGATTACTAGCTAATTCTTACCACGCACTTATTTCACATCTTTCAAGCAACTGAAAAGCAGTCGGGATTTTAACAGGAGAATGAACCTGAGAAAAAGCACCTAGCTTCCAAGTAATCTTATAATATTTTACCTTTAAAGACATCTCCAGATACACCAAATCTAGCCACTAAAATCAGAATACACAGAGCTTGAGAAGAAATAAATTATTTGGGAGGAGGGATGGGAAAGGAAGAGGAAAGAAAAACCTTACCAACTGAGCGGCCTTACTGTGCACTTTTGCAGGAGATCAAGAATTGCTTCTGATGCAGCAGCATTCAGTCCTGGAGAAGTCAGACAGAGGAAAAAGGGAGGGGAAGAAAGAGGAGGGGAAGGGAGGGGATAAGAGGAGATGGGAGGGGAGAGTGTGTGTATGCTGCAAGTCAGTTTGTTAAGCCCTAACACTGCTCTGTGGAAACAGAAGAATGAAATCACTGCCAAAATTAAGCTGGGAATTGGTTCGTGGTGGTTCAAAATGATAAGGAAACAGGATTCTAGGATTCATTTGGGATCAAAACAGCATCAGAAGAAAGAAATGTGTATCCTCACACATAGCTATTTGGAGCACTTGAAATGCCAAACATGCCTTTTGCCCTGAAGAGATATCATACTTAAAAGTCAAGCAGAGTGAACGTTAGTGCTGCAGCAAAACCCTTCACTGCAGTTAGTAAAAGACAGAATGTCCAGAAGAAAGCAAGATTAGCTGGCTTTCCTACACCCTTCTAAACACAGCTTGCAAATCTGAGAGATCGTAACCTAGATGGAGTAGTCATTTCAGCTCTTCATTCACTGACATTTATCTGACAGCTGCATCCAAACACAATATGCAGTGCACTGAAGACAGGCAGCCCTTTCAGAAGGCTTACACAACACAACACCCAGAATCATTGTATCAAAACATCATGTGCACTTCAGAGTGAAAATACGCCAGCCATTCTCCTACTGAGCAATCATTACAACCCAGTCCCACTCCTCCTTAAAATTAAAAATTAAAGGAATTTGAATCTTAGTGCCTGAAGGAAGAATGGGAGGGGAACATTCACTGTTCAACACATTGTCTCATCACTACATCTCTACAGGACAGAGAAAAAAAATCCAGAAGACACTTCTCACCTTAGAGGCACTACAGCTAGTATCTCAAATTTCCCATTTCTCACAAGCCACGCTCATTTATTGAAATCTATTTCCCAACTATTGATTTTTTTCAACCTTTATTCCCTTGAGCTAGCAATTCTGCTTCTCATAACTGTTGTCCATCATCCTCGGTCAGATGCTTTCCTGAATGCACAAGGCTCTCAAGCCCCCAGAATAGCTTGAAACCACGTATGCAGGCAGAATCTTGGGAGCTCTTCAAGCTCTACAGCAGCAGCACAGTGTTACACAGCAAACGGTCTCACTGGATGATGCAACTCCGTAACGTTCTGACTCTGCAGAATGGCAGCTTGGAAACAGGACAGGCTCAGCTAGCCCCTGCTCTTCCTACTGACTGTTCTGTCAAAGGTAGGCTTCAATCAAATAACTGAGCAGGATCCCAAATTACATGGTGCTAAGGGATGAGACAGAGCCTGATGAGACTTCAGACTTTTTTTCAGTCCACCACTGAAAAACAGGCTCCTGTAAAGCTCTCCTTTGTTCCTGATCCCCAAAACACTAGATAGGCTGTTCTGGTATATTTCAGTTTCAAGCAAAATTCTTGTCATATGTAAGAAAGACCGCTCTGGAGTAACACAAAACGCAAACCTCTTACTGTCTTAATAGAGTAATGCAGTAGAGACTCCTACGTTTATACATTGCCCTTATGGCACTAGCAAAGTATTACTGGCAGCTTGATCTGGCTCACAGTACTTCTGTGGCAGATGCCTCTCTTACGAATGCAAAACACTTGCGTAAGGGCTAACAGCCTGTCACACAGCTCTCCCCCAGCCCTGCTCAAAAACACACATCTTCCACTCCCTGCCCTCCACAGAGATGTTCCCAGAACACAATCTCACAGATTCAGAACAAACTGAGAAGCATGTCACTCTGCACAAATGACCATTCTCCTTACAGGAAACAAAGACAGCAAAACCATATATTCCCTTTCTCCAAGTAAAACTGCAAACAAGGTGGGCCCCAAGCCCCATACCCAAAGCAACTCACAAAGGGTTAGCGTGGC
Organism: Odontophorus gujanensis; assembly: GCA_013399175.1. NCBI lineage: Eukaryota > Metazoa > Chordata > Aves > Galliformes > Odontophoridae > Odontophorus > Odontophorus gujanensis. The sequence continues at coordinate 607,768 of VXAB01010060.1, read as the reverse complement.
TACGCTAATTCAGATGGAAAGGATTTTCATCACCTTGCCTCTTTCCTCACCTCTTCTGCCGTTTCAAAAATAGCTCTGGCTTGTTTGCTGCACTGCTTATGTCAGTCTGATTTTATGCCTGAGTGGATGTATACAGACAAGTTCGTAGCCCATTAAACACGGACTACCCAGATCTGTACATACATGCACAGTCACACAAACACAAAGCACATCCCCCTCCCTCAGAGGCCATGCTGGAAAGCTGCTGTGTTCAGAGGCTTTATGCTTTATTAAGTATGTTTATAGCAGGCCTCAAACAGGGGCTGGAAAGCAGATTACAGCCTTCCTGAGGTAAAAACAAAACAAAACCACAAAGGCAAAATAACACTAATATCCACTCCTCCAATGCTAGCTGGGCATCCGACAGGGGCTGGTGACCATCTGCTTGTGTGACACTTGTTATTTACACTCATGTACATATATACACATATATATAGTCATAAATGTTATCATTTTCCTTTTCTCTATCTTAGCAAATAGCTTTATCTCAACCCACAAGTTCTACTTTCTTCTTTTTTTCCCCAGTCCTCTCCCCCATCCCACTGGGAAGGGGAAGGAGTGAGCAAAAGCCTGTGTGGTGCTCAGCCACCTGCAGGCTTAAGCCACAGCAGTCAGAAGTAGGTGCCTTCCGTGTGAGAAAGAGACTTTGAAATGGAAATGCACTTATCAGTGACTCAAGGTCATTTGGATGCAAACTGTTCAGTTTTTCTGTCCATTAAAGATAAACACTCCACTGCCCCCACCCCCAAGAGGTTTTGAAAACCATTACCCACAGTTGCCGAGAAGCGAAAGGATTTAGGGAGGTACAGACATAGAGAAATTCTGGAACTAACAGAAAATTTCAGGTAAACTCACGAAATCTGAGAAGTAATTCAAATGAGACTTTTCCTACTAACGCTTTTTAATCACTGGGTTTTCCTGAAGAGCTTTTTATAATAAATCAACTTGCATTTTCCTAATGCCAGATTAATTCCATTCAAATCTCACATCCCTCCCAAACCCATTAATCTAAAGCTCAACCTCCTTTTGCCACAGCTCTGCCTTTGAGACACAACTCAACAGCTGTGAGCTGTCTGATATATTTTAAAATGTAACCTGCGTAGTACCCCATGACTCAGGAGCATTGGTTATCATGAATCTAAAGATTTCCACAATGAAATGTAGCACAAAGAGATCTCGACTGTTCCTCTGTAAAATTCAATAGAAGTTAGTTACTTTGTCACTTATTATAAAAATAAATTTGTACCTACTGGCATTTCTCTACTACATGCTCCCCAATTATTTATCTGCTAAAAACCCTCTGAAATTTAAGAGGGGGAATAAAGTATATACTATTTCCAGCAGTCACTGTAGCATGCAGACAAGACTAAAAAATGATGTTCTCAGGCACAGCATCTCTTTTGCTAAGAGTGTTTGCATGCAAATGCAATTCTGTATATTAACAGGAAAGAGCCTTCAAACAAAAGCTCAACCATGTGGCAGTGTATTACCATCTTAATACACGGTGTATGAAAACTGTTATTTTACCTCTGAGGACATCTTCTATGTCAACAGCAATTCAACAAACCAGACATGCAAAGAACTGGAACAAACTGCCTGGGGAAACTGTGCCATCCAGTCACATAGATCTTTAATGTCAACAGAAGCAACGAATGGGTAAAAGTCAGTTCTGCCTTGGGGTAGAAAGATGAAATATATTACCTTCTGAGACCCCTTTCTAACACAGAACAATATGTTTCTAACCTCTTGCCTTTTTTTTTTATTCTGAGGCATCCCTTCACATAAGCTTGTTCTCATCAACTCCTTTTAGCTTTCACTGCTAGCACCACACTTAGAAATAAGCTTTGAACATAAGATGGAAATTAAACCTTGTCTTCTTACCCATCCTCCTTGTTGAATGATATAGTCTGCAGAATAGTCTTCTAGATATGTCACCCCGAAGTTCACAAGTGCACTCAGTGGTTCCTGGCCTCTTCTGGTTAACTCCATCAGAAATTGCTGTAGCAGAACCAGGGGCACCAAGACCTGCAAAAAACAAGAATTACAAATAAATTCAGAAAACATTATCAATACTACCGAGGCAGGGTAACAGAAGAACCTGTGTGGTCTACAGAAATGGTCTGTATTTGGAAGTTCAAAGTTATCAGGATCTATACGCTTTGTTTTTGTGAAGACAAGATGCAGAAGCAGAATACAAAACAGTAGGAAAGGAGCACTTAATCTGATAAGCAAAACAGCACAGTGTAACCTGAGTTTCACAGAACAGGACTGCAGTGGTTTCCTGAGTACCATGTTTCCACAACGCAAGACTCAGGTAAAAACGAAGCAGAATAGATCCAGATCTTTCAACACCAGAAGGGACAAAATGTAACGTTATTGTTTAAAATGCTACGAATCCAAAATGTTTTCAGACAGCCAACTTGTGCTCTAATAGATACATGGCATTGGACAGTCTTTTTAGAAGCTTACATTCCGCTCTCAGACAGGACAGAAGCAAACAACTTGGGCTCAAAAGGTTATAAAAAATGGAGTTACACCAAGCTGACAGCCAGACAGACATCAGTGGGTTTCTGAAGAACTCTAGGGCCAGCTCTCTTTAATGTTTTGTAAGTAAACTAGACACAGAACTCAAACACACACTGAATAAGTTTATGGATGGTACTAAATTAGATAAAGCTGTTAACTGCTTCGAGGATAGAGAGGTCTTGCAAAGATATGTTGACAAATGGGAGGACTGGGCAATCACCATCTGTATGATGCTTAACAAGAACAAGTGCTGGGTTCTGAACTTGGGGAAGAGCAATCCTGGCTGTATGCAGAGAGCAGGGGATGAAAGAGAGGAGAGTAGCCCCGCAGGCAGGGGTCTGGGGGCTCTGGCTGATGGCAAGCTGAGCACAAGTCAGCAGTGTGCCCTGGTAGACAGGAGGGCCAACCATGTCCTGGAGAGCATCAGGCCCAGCACTGTCACCAAGAGAGGAAAGGGGTTGTCCCACTCTTCTCTGTGCTGCGTGCCCCACCTCGAGCTCTGGGTGCAGTTTGGGGCTACAAAGATGAGGAAGGGTCTGGAGGGCAAGAAGTGTGAAGAGTGGATGAAGGCCCTTGGTTTGCTCAGAACAGAGGAGCTGAGGGGAGGCCTGATGGTGGCTGCAGCTCTCACAGAGAGCGGAGGGGCAGCGCTGAGCTCTGCTCTGTGTGACAGCGACAGGGCCCGAGGGAACGGCATGGAGTTGTGTCAGGGGAGGGGCAGCTGGGAATTAGGGGCAGGGTCTGCACCACAGGGCAGTGGGCACGGCCCCACATGCAGGAGTTCAAGGGATGATGGGACACCGCTCTCAGACACATTCTACCATTCTATGAACGCCACACAGCAGAATAAGAATACAAGCTTAATTCAAGTGATGAATACCTAGTCCTCTCTACATTGAACTCTTGTTCCATGCCAAATTCACTGCGTGTAGAATTCCCTGCCTTTCTTCTTCCTCCTCCTTCCAGTCTTTTCTGTGTTCAACCGAATGCTCAGCCTTAACTGAAATGTGAACTGCTCCGGAAAATGCAGTAACTCGCCTCCTTTATGTAACATAGTTCCAGACAGTTCCTTCTGAAATTATGCTTTTGTATGCCTAAACAACACGCAGCTGAACTTTTAAACTCTACATTTATTCTTCGTGCAAGTAGGCCTCTGGGCAAAGTTTATGCAGTACTTTGCCAAGTTCAGGGAAAAACTGGTATGAACTGAAACCATTAGCACCTGAAAAAGCTTTATTATGACATGAGAGAAAGTATTATTAATTTTACTGCATCTAGTTTGTAACAACTGCACTGTACTTCTATTCTCTGTAAGCGTTGAAGAGGATCATTAGAACACTGCAAATCAGAACGCTGTTTCCTGCCCACACAAGGTATATCCAGGTTAATACTTTTGCTCAGACTGAACTCCAAATGCCCCTTCCTTTTCCAGCCCCCTCCTCCTTCAGCCTGATCTTCTTTTGTGTAAATATCTTCCTTTATTATTCCCAGAAATCACACCTTGAGAATCAAAGTTGGAGGAAGAAGTACAAGAATAGTGGGCACTAGGTTGGGTTTGACATTTGTACTAAATCCATGATGAAGTTACATTCAGATGGATTCCTAGAAACAGAAAGGTCTTTAAAATGCCTGTAATTTGATAAATTGAAGACTTTCCAATTGATTATAAACAGAGAGAGTCCAATACTATGAATGACTGGTTATATTACTGTTCTTCTTGGAAGAAGTTAATGCTTCATTCCCTTAACTAGAAATGAGAAGGTACTTGAATTTTAAAAGCTTTGTGGTTTGTTTGCTTGTTTTTTGTTTTTAGTTTCTTGTAATTAATCTCAAACCAGAGGCAGAAAAGCTGCAGGCTTACTGCTACGTGAATAAGCATAAGGAGCAGATCAAGGTGAGGTAAGCATCAGAGGAAACTTCAGTCTTTTTGGATTAAAGAAAATTAAAAACATAGTGTCAGGACTGGGTAAACTTTGGGCGCACCCACTTAATTCTACAATAACATGAAGATTTTGATCTCAAAATATCTGACTTCTACTTCAAGCTGAAGGGAAAAGAAGAAAAAAAAAAAAAGGCTGCTTAGGGAATGAAGGGAGTTCAAATTATTGCCTTCTTCCTTTGCCAACTTAAATATCTAATCTATCCATCCCTCACAGATTTAGAGTCCTTTGCAGGCCTATAGAGCCAAGGGTCAAATTCAAACTCTGATATCAGTTTTGTGCAGACCAACAGACACAGACTGTTTTTATTTCCCATTGAGATTACTGAGACTTCTATCTATGAGATCAGTAGTAGCAGGACCAGGTTTGCAAATTCATGAAATCAGTTAAGTTCACAGTACTCCCACTAAGGCTAATAGCTGCTTCTTGTATTTAAGAGTAGTTATGTGAATGGTGATAAACAGCTAAAATGTTTAGCTAAATAAATTCAAAGCAATTGCAATTCACTCTACCAGTACACATAGGAAAGAGCACCAGGGGCTATTCATACTCTGAAGAAAAACAAAGACAACATCGAGCAGAGAAAGACAGTAAATGTATGAATGAAAAACTGCCAATTACACATTTCCAATCCCACACTACAATACTGCAATCTAAATGTCTGCAAAAAAGTAAATAGTACATAGTTCCAAAAAGATTTTGAAGAAGATACGTCAAAAGTAATTGTCAATTCCATGCATCTTTTGACCATTTCGACAGAAGAAATCACCTAATTATTTACAAAATTAATTCTTATGGTTTTGTTTCATTATTCTTTGATTCCCATTGATCAGTAAAATTAGAAAGATGACTGCTAACCTACCTATTACCTCAGTTGACTCTCAGTTTCAGTATTGGTCATCTGATGCACACTAGAGGGATTTTTTTTTGAGTATTTATAACATTCAACATTAAGCATAGCATAAAAACTTGACAGTGAAATGTTTTGCTACCAGATTTCAAAATACATTTATTACAGAAATACAAATCCCTCTAAATTTGTGTGGTTTTAGTTCTGATTTGTTTTAAAGAGAGTCTTAACCTTTTCTTTACAGAACCCATCATCGTACGTATTATTTCCAGATTGCAATTTCTGAGAAACACAAAGTATTTTTTATTCCTCTTGAAATTCTATTACTGAGAACCAGCACTTCAAATAGCTACAGGCAAACTTTGCTTCTGTGCGACATTAATGGAAGAAGAGATGCATTTGTTTACCCAGCAATAATTTCTTATTCAGATGAACACTCATGTTTTAGTGACTGTAAACATTCCTTTACATGACAAGTTCTCGTACATTAATCGTAACTCTTCAGCAGTTCAGACATACCACTGGTCTCTGGAAAATGTTCACATTTTTAAATGAACAAAAATAACAGCTATATCTAAAAGCATCAAGCATCTTCTTTATGTTCAAGCTTGCATAAAGAACAGGTTCTGTGAAAATTAACGTGATTAAAAGTGACACCTTCCCAACTGTAAACAAGGAAGATCAAGCCTTTGTCCATATTCAGCCTGCAACCAACTAACATCACTATTTTAAAGCAATATATACCCAGAAGTGTATGCTTACCTTTTCTGTTATAAAATACAGTTCTGATTAAGCCAGTAAAGGAATTCAAAAGGAAATGAAACCAAAGAACTATATTCCATTTCCTCAAAACAAGCATTATTAAAGGAACTGCTAGACATTCCTGAAATATCAAGCTACCACAAAAAACAATATAAACAGATGCTGTATTATTTCACAAAATTTCCACTCAGGTTTGATTGTGGACTGCATCAAATGTTACAGGTAAGTAAAGATGAGGACAAAGAAACCTTCTGGCTAATACTATCCATTTAAAAGGTGACAGAGACCAAAAACTGTCTGCAAGCACACAGGTTGCACAAATGCAACAGCAAGGGAAGCTGAATCATAGAAGTCCAAATCCATCTACCCAGGGCTACAGCTGCAAGAGGAGGGAGATGCAATAGGGAACAAACAAAGCTCCATCCACCTCATCCATCAACTGAAAAGAAGTACAATCTTAAAGTACCTCCTTGAGGACCAGATTTCATGGTTGCTTTCACCAAAATGTTATGAATCACAACACGATAAACTGAAAGCAGACACAGCAGTTGCCATAGCCATGGGCTCCAACTTGTCAAGCAACATTAACAAACTGCTTTAAATGTACCCACACCCTTGCTTAGATAATCAGTTTCTGAAGTAAACAGGGAAATCTAGGTAAGGAAATGAAATCCTTTTTAAAAAAGATTTCTTGCTCAATTTTAAATTTGAGACTAAATTTTAACATTCAATTTATGATTAAGTTTGCAAATAGTTATTTCATTATTTTTCTGATGCACACTGAACCTGTCAGCAAACAACTAATACTATAAATTAGAATGATTAATGAAAGATGAGTCTGGGGACAGTAATTCTACTCATTCTACTTGAAAACTATTAGAAGGCAGTTCGCTTTCAAATCTGCATCTTCTAAAAAAAAAGTAAAAAAATCAAAACATTAGTCTCAGACTACATTTGAGACTCTTAGAACAGTAAATATCTCTTCGGAAACTTTTTTTTTTTTTTTAATAACCACTGACAAAAATTATGCCAAGCAACAACTCCAACATTTCGTTTTACTCTAACAAAGAAAGACTGACCTAACACTTCAATTAAATAACTTCTGGTTATATTATCTAAAAACTACACAGTATGTCTTTATCCACTATTATTAAAATACACGTTATTTTGCACTAAAAACAAGCAAGTTCTTTTTAATCCTGGTCCTCTGTAAAGTACAGCTGCCCCTTGTAGAAAACACCGTGGACATCAAATTGATGCAAGGGATATCAAAGTGAAAGTCACTTATTTAGTACCTTGTTCCATCCACTGGCATGTGCAGCTGCCTCTTGCGTGCGCTCTCGATATTCTTGATATGTTACTGGCCTGCAGAAGTTAAACCAACACTGAAAGTTATAAAAGGAAACAAAAGAACAAGAATAAAATAAAATTCTCAGTTTTCAGATAATAGGATTTTTTTCACATACATTACAGCAAGTAATTTTCAAGAGCTAAAAAACTCTCATTTCACCACCAGCAGATTGGCAAGAAGCCATCACCTTTTCCCAGTTATACAGTTCTAAAGAACTGGTTAGGTGAGTATTAAAAATCTGTCAGTCTACAAGTTAAAGGACTCTGTTAAGTAGGTACTCTAACAAGTAGGTACTCTGACATGCTACCAAAATCTCTGATCTCTCATATTCTTCTTAACAATCTAAGGCTATGAAATTTTTATAAACACTAGACCATGAACTGACATACACTTGGTGGTGTTAACATTATGTTCAAGTATTTAGTTGCAAGAGACAGCATTTCCATCACAAAAGAATCTTTGTATATCAGTAGACATTTCAATGAGACTTTTCATTTTAAAACCATCACACCTCTAGGTTCTGAGTTAGGATGTTAGAATTAATCTCTACCATGCTTTTTCCTCCAAGATCAAATAGTATCTTACAATCAGTAACCATGAAGACTTTCTGCTAAGTGATAAGAGAAGATGTATTGCTTCCAAAGCAGTTGTCCTGAAGCCAGACCAAGACAGAAGGTAAGTTCAAACTTTAGTTTAAGGGAGAAAGTGGTATCTGGTGTTGGAGAGAATAAATGCTAACTGCTTAGCAAACTTTAAAAACCTTCTAACAGGCTTGCTGTATTATAACACAAAGATACTTGTGTATAGGCACATGAGAGGAAAATAAATAAGCATTTTGTCAAATAATGCTACTGTAGGAAGGACTGGTGAAAGAACAAAATTTAAAGCATGCTGGGGAAAAGATAATTTCAGCTTGCCATTCTAAGTGCATACTTAACTTCCTTGGTACATTAATCCCTTTAGAATGCAAATCCAGATGAATCAGTAGGATAAGAGCAACAACAGCTGCAGGAAGGATATTACTGAGAGACTGGACGGTAGTTCTAGTTCACTTCACAAAAAAGTATGCATGGCACCACATTTTCAAAGGCATTTCATATATACATTTATAGAAACACAATCACTAAGGTTGGAAAAGACCTCTAAGATCACTCAGTCCAACCACTCACCTATCACCGATATTTCCCACTAAACCATGATATTCAGTACAACTAAATGCATGGTTTTGTTAAAGCAGATAAGCATCTGCCATTTCTAGGGGAACATGGTAACACATCTTTTGTCACTTAAGGAGAAACCTGTACCCTACAACACATTTTTTGTTGTCAAATCATTTTTAGTTCACATGACATTAAACTTACATAAATCTGCATACACAAACAGACAGTATATGTATCGATTACTGAAAGTTAAACAGCAAGTTTTCTTGTGGATGAGTCATGGAAAAGAGAACTGCCTCTACCTGTCTAGCCAGATGTTACATGTGACCTCGGATGTTGAATCCAGGTCTGAGTTCATCAGTCTTAAATAAAACTGATCATAAAAAGTCAACAATCAACAAGAGAAGCTAGTTAAGGAAACAAAGGCTGAGGTTGGAAGGGACCTCTGAAGGTCATCTCATCTAAACTCCCTGCTCAAGCTGGGTCTCCTACAGCAGGTTGCCCGGGACCATGCCCAGACAGCTTTGGAGTCCTTCCAAGGACAGTGACTCCACACAACCTTCAGAAACCTGACAGTTAAAGATGTTTGCTCATGTTCAGAAGGAATGACTTTTAAACTCAGTCTTGCAGAAGCCTGCCATGAAGGGAATCACCTTCACAAGAACAAAAGATGCCTCTTCGAAGCCTGTATGATGCTTAACCCCATCTATGAAAACAGAATTTTTTGCTAGACACTGATATCTACGATACATGAAAAGAGGAGAGAATAATACTAGTAATTCTCAGTTTCCTTTGAGTCATATTAATTAAGTGAATCCATAAAACAGTTTCAGATAGCTATTTGCTAATGCTGTCTTCACAGCTGCATTTGTAACTGCCCTAACATAGCACTCTACAGCTCCATCTCTCTACAAATACATTTTGGAAGTCATTCAGAACAGTGAGGAGTATTCACGTGGATCCATTCTCCAATTCATATTGGAGAAACAAGCAACTGCAGCAATTTTACAAGTTTACAAATGACATTAACCAAGATACTAGCATGGCAAGTACATGTGCTATTTAAACAATAAGATTAAACTGGAAGGACAGCTCCTAATGCCCCAAGGTTAGCCTATGGGGTCACATTTGCTTCAGACTACTGCGTGTCCTGAAAGATGGCCGTAAAGTATCTACATACCTTCCCTTTAGGATGTCTCTCCCACTCAGACTGGGTCAGACTGATTAAGCCTCTATCTCTGCTCTTAACTACTAGGTAGAGTAAGTTAATATGGGCACAGCCCAGCATCCATGAAATTGGCAATGGCAATTGGCAGCTCTCACCTGCTAGTTTTACCAGCTGCTCAAACTGCTTAAACTGGTCTCAGAAGCTCAATGATAAAAGCTTAGAAAATTTTCAGAATTTACATTTATCCAAAGAGAAGAGCACAGAAGTATTCACACATTAGAAGACAAAACAAGAATGCAACCAGATAAAGGAATGCTGAAAAAGAAAAAAGTGATACAGAATGTAGTGTTATCCTTAGCATTTCAGCAGCAATCATATTACAAAATCAAAACACCTTCCCTTTAAAAAAACAAATGGAAACTCACTTGCTAAGCAAGCTCTCTAGTGCTTTGTGCAGATGTTCTTTCAATTCCTGGGATACTTTCTCCCCCAAATGAGCCAGGCAATCTTCTATTGAGCTTTCTGGATTGGCAGGACTGAACACTGGGGAAGTGTGGCAGTCAAATCCTGTAGTGGTAAAAGCTGAAAGTATATAATATAAAGTAGACACGTATAAGAACAAAAGTCTCAGATTTCTCATCTGACCAGTTAAACACAATTCATACAATAGAGCAAGAAATCAAAACTCTATAGACAAAGCATGCTATGAACAAATTTTGTTAAAATAACTATGTTCCAGATATATTCTGGAAGAGATACTTCCAAGCTACAGATGGCTTTAAGCTGCATTTCTCTCCTTTACCCTTTTACCTCACAACTAACCAGCAAATTAGCAAATCTCAATTTTAAGATAATTTTCAAGCCAGACCCAATGGGGTACCAAAAAAGCCTCTTTTCCATGGTAAAATTTGCCTGCTTACGGATCTCTGCAGCAGTACCACAACATCTCTTTTTAAAACTGTCCACAATTATAAACCTACTCCATTTAAAACTTCTCAGAAAGGCCTGTATGGATTAATAAAAACAGATATATTAGTATATATATCTACTTCATACTTCCAGTTTGAAACACATGCAAAGCAAAGATTGTTTCCAAACTGTCTCTTGCTGGGAGTCCCATAAAAGACACATCTATCAGTCGAAGTATGTCCAAAAAAAACAAAACCTGAGGAATCTGATGTTACAGTCCACATTTCGCAGCATGATAGTTGTTCCAGTATGTTTACATTTCTGTCATGGAGCAGCTTAAGGGCTGCTTACATTTCATTATTTATAGCAGTCCAATAAATGCAATTCAATTGTTTGCTTTGGTTAGACTCCACCACTCCATACAGTAATGTTTAACTTCATGTGACAATGTGTAGAAATCATAGCTGGAGGGAGGGTGCCAAGTATCTCTTTAACTAGAGTACTTGTTACAAATTAACCACTATTACACTGCATAGAAATCATCCCTTGCATCAAGGGGAAAATTTGAAGAGCACCTTCCAAGATCTCTTCATCAAGATGTTTTAGCTCCTCCTCGATTTCTATCTTAATCTTTTCCAAAGCCTCTTTCTCCAAAGCATGTTGTGCCATAAGCTGTTGTTGAGTCCCTAGAAGAAATCAGAGAAATTACTCAAGTATAATTCAAATGTATTTCAAAGAAGGTAGATAATGGAACACCATATTGAAATACTAACAGAAAAGGAATTAAAGGTGGAAATTTTGTTTCAGAAATCAGCAGGAAATGTGATGCCTTAAGTGCATTTATTACGTAAGTTTTATTACATGAACTAAGTTTGGTTTGTTCCATCATCTGTTGAACATTTCTTTAAATTCTGTTCTGAAAGTACACCATAAAAACTGTTCAATTAATCGCTCTCATTTTCACTACACATCGCTGAGTCAATAGCCTACCACTGCAATTTCCTTCTTCCTTTCAATCCCCTAAAATGTCCTATTTAGAGCTAACTGTTATATCTATGTACACCTAGAACTGAGTTCTGCATCAACTTGCTCCTGAAACACACAAATGACATTGACCACAAAACTTTTCTTTGCTATTCCCCCTCCCAGCCATTTACTTCCCTAAGTCTTGTGATAATTTGGGCCAATTATCAGTTCTTATTAGCCCTGAACTTAATTGCTTTCAACAGTTAGCCACAACCCAGTTTCTTAGCTCTCTTATCTCTCAGTGTTTCTTAGAATTATTTTCTGGGACTAGTGTGACTTGAACTGCCCACTCTTTCCTCATTCAATGTGCTTTTAGCACATTTTTCTTCATTTCTGTTTGGAAAACACTAAACCTTAATGTGGTGCTCTACAACCAACCGCCTGTTTCCTTTGGTTAATTTCTATTTAAATCTGCTTAAATTAATTGTAAATACTGTACTACCTTCTCATTTTCTCCATAATGGAGACACAGTATCACTAGTTTTCCCATCACTGCATGCAAACCATAACAACAATACACACAGAGACATGGAGTAAAGTACACAGGGCATATTTTTGTATTTTTAAAACGCTTGATAACTAGCTTGCAAGGTCTCCTACATTTGAAAACTATGTTAATAATCTACAGAATCAACCCACCAAATGTGTACTAATGCTCCTTCTGACAGACAGCTGCAAGACAAATTCTTGCCAACCAATGCATAGGTCAGTGTAAAACATTTACGTTTCTTTAACTCAATGGTCTAAAGGAACACCAGATAGTTGGTTAAATTCCATTGTACTTAACCTCACAATTATATCACCATCACCACATTCAGAATAATTTTATTTAACTTCTGAAATCCCTTCTCAAACAGCCTGTTCTGTCACTCTGAACCATAAATTCCAGAGAGAAGCAAACCGTTCCTCCTTCTGGTTAATGAACAGACACTCACTGCCTTCTCCACCCCCTTTAAGGTTGCCTCTTTGAAAGACCATACCTCTGCTTCACAGTCAAGTGCAACAAGCATGCACAAGTGCAAACTCTTATTTTAACCTGTGCTTCACCCTGTATACCAAAGGGACAAGGGTATTCAGAGGAGCACTCGTTCTCACGGGACTGATGTGATGATGATCACACATGACAAGCTGTCATACCTTATAATAAGTCACCCGGAAAATGGAAGGAAGAGAAATTCCACTGCTGCCAGCATACAAAAGAGCTGTTTAGATAATCAGTACTGCAGTCAATGGTTTCCATCTCGTAACACCCGCAACTTTGCAGCTGCTGCTGATTCCAATAGCACCTGACTGCTCAGTCATGCCAAAAAATCAAAAACCTACCCCTCCTGGATGAGTTACTTTGCACTATTTATTACCCTAATTATCAATGGGCTTCAGCTTTCCGCATCTCACGTATATTGACTCTGACAACAAAAAATGCATGCAGTACTGGAAGAATAGAGTAATTCCAATAGCACAGTTCCTAAGTAAACAGCATTTTTATCCTTCTTTAGACAACTTCCAAGTCAGTTGGCAAACACAAAGAAGAAAGCAGTAAAAATAGTTCCTAGTAGATGTTCATTCTTCAATACTGCAAAAAGTCACACCAGAAATGGCACTTGTAAGATATACAAACACCAAATGCTTCCCTACCCAGAAAATAAATAAATAAATCACAGATTTGCCTACTAAGAGCTTTTCTAAATTGACCCTGAAAAGCCTCTTTCCAATGCAAAGATGGAGCAAATTTCTGTTACACATTCTTACAATAATCACATTCTGCTTTCTATTTATGGAATAAATTTTCCCTTTTGCATAACTGTTTTGTTTGTTTGTTTTGTTTGGATCTTCTTTTCCAGTTATATGGACATAACCTGCAACGTCAGACAGAAAAAAAAGTTACTGAAGTCCCTCAGGCACTGCATCGCTGTCAATCAGACACTGTTACCACTACTAACTAAGGCAGTAGTGCAGTAAAACTGTGCCAGTAAGGCCATTCATTCCAGAAGTTTAGTAACAATACAAGACTAACCTGTTCCCCAAGGTTCAGCCATTCATTAGGTAGAGAACCAGCATATCCCACTCTACACTGTTTGTGTTAACTAAAGCTAGCAAGGGACAACAGTAGCTACAAGGAGAGGTGTTACGCCTCTTTTCTTTTTCAAGAAGAAAGCCTCTGATGTCACAGATTGCTTTTGTGAGTTTGTTTTTTCCTTTTATGCCAGTCATTTTCATTTACCAATAACTCCAATCACTTTTGAGATCTTTCTTAAGATTCTATGTTAACTTCCATACAGTCAACATTCAATTACAAATTTACTCTCAGCGTGACTCTACTATTTCTCTTATACCTTGGACTTCCTATAACAAGCAAGCACCTAAAATTTCTGCAACCACTGAGAAGTGACAAGAATGTATCAAATCTCTTTCTTAATGTATTTGCCTTTTTTCCTTCTAAGAAAAGCACATGCATCACCCCAGCAAACTCTAGAATACAGACCTCCATACACAGAGGTAGCCCTAGATTTTAGAAGATGTTTAAAAGCAGGTTTTTGTAAGCCATAAGAAGACTCTGCTTAAACTAACAAGTCCAAAAATTTGAGAAGAAGAACCAAAAAGACACAAGACACCGTCAAGTAGCAGTCTGCTGTGCACTAAAAGAAGTCCCAATGAAGTGAGAATTCACATTCCTGGAAGGACTACCTCTTCCTTGCCCAAGTCACACCCTAAAAACTCCTTTTCCTTGCCTGAGCTGAGGAAATAGCTCCCCCACTACCACTTAACTGTGGCTCCAAAATACGACGTGAAGCTTTTCAGGCTGTGGTCTTTCAGCTCAAGTAATGTTTTGCCCTAACAGGAAAGCTTCTAAGAAATCAATTACACATCTAAATTAAAAACACCTCAAGAACTCCCCTAACTTCTCACAGACCAACAGTAGGTGCTATGAAGGTTAAAAGACGTAAGGACAGAGTACAAAGAAAACAAAGATAGTCTACAACAGCCACCTGCTGATAGAAAATCTTGTAACAAGTACCACACCCATGATGATCAAAACCACATAAAGCAGATAGTAATGTTAGATTTGGGATGGCCACTAAGGAGCTCACCCAAAATGCACAAAGCCTACCATCTCTGCACAGCTGCACATGTATCTTCTGACATGCATGTGCTATTAACAGCTGCAGCAAACTGAAAGTTTTTCTAATCAAGAGGAAAGATGTAAAAAAATGTTTTCCAGTGCTCGGTATTATTATTATTTTCAGCACTTGAAGCAGTTACAGATACAACAAAAGTTCTGGAAAAATAATAAAGCACTTCTTCACAACCTAATAAACAAGTAACTGACAGCTTCCACACATTTTAAATAATTACACTCACCAGTTGCCTCTGACTGTATGAACTTACGTAGATGATATTTTACCATGTATGCTACATCAGGTTGCTCGGAGCAATTTATATTATTCACCTATGTGAAAGTCTACCAATAAGCAGCAGAATTCATTGCTAATAGCACCCAAATTCAGTCTATTTAAAGCATATGCAGAATGACTATTCTGCCAAAACAGTAGTAAAAGTAACCTCTAAAATTACTGCTCAGCTCTAAATTTGCTGGATTTCTCTCTGGAGACACCAAAATCTACTAGAGGATATTGCACCGAAATCAGCCATAGGATACCACAGAGCCATAACGTCAAAAGATTACACCCAGTAAATCTCCAGGAGCCTAGATAACTGCAGATGGCTCTCTTCTTAGTGCCTGTACTGAACAGCAGTTATCTGAATAAAATGTTTAAACTAGTAATCAGATGTTGTTAAAAACTGTCCTCCTTTGGCTGAAGCCAGAAGTGTTTTTAACTGTTGTAATTGAAACCATATTTCTCAAAACAAACCCCAAACCAGTCAAAACATCCCAAAGGAAATACAGTGAGGTAGATAGCTATGTAATTTGTCTGAGGTTTCTCTTCACTAAATAAAATCTTTCTGGAAGCAATCACTCCAGTAAAGATATTATATCTGAGAAAAAAAAAAGAACAGAGAGAGAGAAACAAGTATCTTAAAGATTTTACTCTTATGTGAGTTTCTGGAATAGGAAGACATAAAGAACTCTCTAGCATGAGAAGCAAGAAAGTTGAGGTTTTAGGGAGATGACTGCAGCAGGGAAAAGCAGGCAAATGGACAAAAGCATTCAATTTCTACTATCAGTTCTAGTAAATGAAGCAGCACTGCTAGACTCTAGTTAACTAAACTGTAGAAGTTCCACTGAAATCTAGGAGACCAGTGCAGGAGTAGATTCTCCTAAGATATTCAGATACTAACTACACCTACTGTATATACATTCATATCTTGGCATTTTGTACATAACAGAAAGAGAGAAGATTCTCCAGTGGATGAATCAAGCTGGCTATAATCAGGATCCTACTTTGATCCACACTCTAGAGGAGCCTTACTCTCCACTGGAGAAGGAGACTGAAAAGATTAACACAATAAGGGTAAAGTCAGCCCTTCTGGATACTCTTCACACATCATAAGAAGATGAAGAGATCAGACAAAGAGTAAGGACTTAGATCTAAAAGAAATATATATGAAAGTATCATAAACCAGTGTCAGTAATTCACAAGAATGACATACGTAAAACAGAAAAGCATTCTGCAAATGACCTACAAACAAGTAATAGACAAAGATAACTTTTTTCATTGTCTCTCATGACAGGTTTAGCAGTATAATAAGTAAACTAAAGCAAAATAAGATTCAGTGCCAACCACTATCAGAACCCCCTCAAGTCATAAATGAAAAGCATTCAGCCACAAAGAGTAGAACAATTAGTGAGTTTTAAAGTACCACAAAAACCATCGAGGAAAGGAACTAGGGGTCAGTCAAGGTACTGTTTCTATGGTTGAGGACAACGTATGAAAAACAAACTGGCAAGCATGATGTAATGCCATATTTTTATTATTCCTCGTGTTTTCCTTATGAAAAACAGAAGTTTCCTCTTCACAGTGGGATCCTAAACAACAACTATTCATTTTCAGTTACTGGCGTTCACATCTCTTGTTCTAAGCAGGCTTTTTATACCACGCTTGTAACTGTAAGGCCTGTCTTCCAGCAGTGCATTACAAAGTATAGGTAATATCCTTCACAGGCTTCTTGTTCCCACTGTCCCCCCTAGGGGAGAAGCACACAAAGTATCCTGCTTTGGCAGTTTTCAGTTCATACACACCAGCTACATGCTATCCAGCAAGAAATACAGACTGCACCCAGCTACTTGATATTCAAATAACATGCATATAGCATTTTAAAGTGTACATTGCTGCCACACATAGCCTGATGTAGCTGACTGTTCAAATACAAGCAATGAGAAAAGGAGAAAAGATCTTCTTTTAAAAGTAATTGCCAGACAAACAAAAGGTGTTGGAAAAACAGAAAGTAGAAAAGACAACAGTAAAAATCAGTTCATAAAGCATGAAACAAATCCTTAAACACAAGATTAGTCTTGACTCTTAGTTCAATAAGAGGATGAAGTCCATGCAAGGCACTGTCAACACAAAGAGAAACAAGGCAGGTGAAAAGAAAGGAAAAAATATTTTATCCGCAGTTGTTGATCATAAAGAGATAATAACACTGAGAGGGATCTCATAACAGTGAAAGATCACTACAGGAAGGAAAAGTTGCACTGACTTTCAGGGTCAGAGAGTTTGGGTAGGGAAAACATAACATTTTCTCTTTAGAAGTTTTAGAACAACGAATGAAAGAGATGAAAAGACAAATTTGGAAACTTTCAATACGTTGAAGTATTTCAGTGGCAAATGCAACTATACCCTGCTGTCACATAAGCTAACATACCTAAATAATGTCTGAAAAATAGATTTGTTATCTTTACTCTGTAACTTAGGTCTCCTTAACTGATTAGAAAAACTGCATTTAAGCATCTGTAGTTTCCCCTCTATATAGTTTTAATGTTGCTCTTGAATTCAAGTATTTATTAGAAGTTTCAGTACTAACAAGCCATGAGGTTTCCCTTCAACTTTCAAAAGGTAACTAGAGCCAAATTATAAAAAGGAAGCTTTAAGACTAAGTTTCCTTTCTGAGCTTTGCATTTATAGAAGGAAGCAGACTCTTTCATGCTGTAGTTTTGTACTTACTCAATATACACCAGTTATAGAAGCTACCCCAGATGGGTTTATTCAGAATGAGATGTTATTCCTAAAATAAGCACTTCTTCCAGCAAATGGTTTTATGGAACAGTATGTTGGCATAAAGGTGTCTCTCCATTCACGGACTGCAGACGCAGTCACAGTGGAAGAAACAGACATCATTATACAAAGTTTAATTTCACACAGGAAATAATATAACCAGCATATGCTATACACCAAACTGATAATGTTATTTCTGAATCTTAAGAAATCTTTGATTCTCTCTTTTCTTTTCAAGCATTTATCTATTCCTAACAGCTAACTTCAGTAAGTAACAGAGTATACATTTTCAAATGCTTGCTTAATTTTTTTTTCTTTAAATGTGCCTTCATCAGGAGTTCTGAATCACAGTAGCAACAGAAACAGAAGAACTGATAGGACAGCGAAATAATTTGGATAAACAACGTTGTTTAAATGTTTGTCAACACAAAATAAAGGAAGTTTCACAACCTGGAATATGAAAGACAATCTGTCAAACTTATTCTGCTTAATCTCATCTTTTTCTGGAAGAAACATGTGACTCCATGCAGTCCTTGGTTTCTTAAAAATAAATGAATAAATAGATGCAGTGTAGGCCAGATTAAGTCTCACATCTCTATACTACCACTGACTGACAACAACAGAAGTGTTAACATAATTGGGCAAAACTATTTAGTACATGAGACTGCTTAAGCCACCACTCAGACTTTATGCTGGTAAACACCTCCTCATCCGTCATTAATTCTGCTTGCCTCCCCAGAAAGCAAGCATGGCCTCAGATTCCTAAGACTGATCAGCAAAAATAACACAAATCTCTCTTTCCTAATCTGAAGACAGCTATTGAAACCACTTATTTTTTTTGTCATAAGCACCAATCAGCCCTGACACAGCTTGAATTAAAACAGTAATCTGAATAAATCAACTCTGTTTCCATCAGTATCTCTTACAGTTCGTTTTATTATTCATTTCAATGAATAGAGAGATGCACAAAACTAAACATTAGGCTGACATTCTGCACACATGTATAAGTAGTTCAAGCACTAAGTGCAAAAATAGTTTATGTTAATAGAAACATGTAAATATTACCTTGAGTTGAAGCAGGAGGATGCTCTTGTGGCTTTTCTTGTGATAAAAGCCCCAGATAGCTGAGAACTACATATTTTGTTTCATAGTGAAATCCTACAGGCACAGCAGTGGAGGACGCCATCGGGTTGGCTTGCAATGTGTTAGTGCTCTTACTGGGCACGTAGGGTTTTCTCTGGGTTACTGAAGACTGTAAGAAGAGAGGAGAGTGGTTTGGGTTGGTTTTTTTTTTTTTCCTAAATGAAGTTGCAATAGGTCACGAACTCATACATAACAAAGAATTACGTAACAATCATGAAGTAATATCCAGAGTTCTGCCTTTATATCCTATGCATTTTTATTTTAATAAAAACTATGCAGAGTAAAACCAAATGCCTTCAAGTCTAGAGCTGTTTGACTGTTGTTAGCAGTGGAATTTCTCACTCCTGCTTGGCATACATACTCTCACATTAAAGCAAATTGAAGAGTTCCTCACCATGTGCCTGCCTTCTAAATGCCTCCCAACTCAACCACAAACAAAAATACAGGTGTAGCCATGCAAAGAGGTTCGAAGGGTTCTGAAGACTCAGTTAACTTCAATTTGAGGTAAAAAGGACAGCTGCAAAGGAAACTCCCTTCCCTTAAGCCTCACATGGGTATTTTCCTCATTCTCTGCTCTCTCAGACTTTGTATTACGATGCAAAAAATTTTTATCGCAGAAAAAGAGACAACTGACTCAACCTCATTATACTGTTCCAGTAGCAATGGAAAACACATGGTCAACACAGGAAACTCCACATTCATTGCTGAGATTGGAAGAACAGATGGCCACGTGTCCTGGATTTCTCACCCAGACATTAATACTCAGAAAACAGAAATCCATATCTAATAGCAACATCGGGTCAAAGAATGACCTTGTTTCTTTATTGGTTCAGTTGCTCCTTCAAACACACAAATAAAAACAGCAGGAAAAGCTAGGGGAAACAAATTAAAAACAGTCATCACCAACAAGGAAAATCTGAAACTCAGAAGGCAGCACATAAGTGGGGAAAAGCCAACACAACAGACTGAAACAAAATTTCAGACTAATCAACATGTTTCAGCAGTATATATAGGGAACAGTCTAGATAACTACTTCCAACCACCCTGATAAACTCAGTAACAAGAGGAGCTTCCAGATGAATTTTCAAGACAAAGTTCTCCATTGCTTCAAAAAGTGTCTCCCAGATAAGCAGCAGCTCACACCTGGCCATCAGAATGGACACCTACCTGGAAGGCCAAGAGAAACACTCACGCTACAGAACAGGTACAAAACAGTTACTGAAGGCGCTAGAGAATTTACAAGCTTCAGAGTATGGTTATGCTTCGAATAAATATTTAAGCCAAGTTTAAAACTTAAAGCAGTACGATGAGAAAAATGCTACATGAAACACAAGACAGAGTATCTAAGAGGGTTCCCCAGTACAAAAGAAAAAAATAAAAAAAGACCAGGATCTCCTGGAAAGAGTCCAGCAGGGGGCTACAAAGATGATAAAGGGCATGGAACACATCCCTTATGAGGAAAGGCTGAGAGACCTGGGTCTGTTCAGCGTTGAAAAAGGAAGATTCAGTGGGGATCTGATCCACAACTATAAAAAACTAAGAAGTAAGAGGCAAAGGGACAAGGCCGGACTCCTCTCTGCAGTGTGTGGTGATAGGACGAGGGGAAACGGCCACAAACTGAAGCATAGGAAGTTCAGCTGAAACGTGAGTGGGAACTTCTTCACAGTGCAGTGACGGAGCACTGGCACAGGCTGCACAGAGAGGTGGTGGAGTCTCCTTCCATGGAGACGTCCTGTGCAACCTGGGCTAGGGAGCTGCTTTGGCAGGGGGGTTGGACTTGATCTCTAGAGGTCCTTTCCAACCCCTACAATTCTGTGATTCCAATTACATTGGAAACAGATTGAGACTAAGAAATAGAAAGAGGTTCCCAAATGAAGGCATAAACTGTAAATGAAGCCTTGAGATAATAACAATTAACAAAGCAAGCAAAATAAAAGCACTGATCTGTCCACTTATGCCGAATTTGTAGGTTAACTTCTAATCTAACAAATGGTTATGAGGATAAGCAGAATTACAGCTATGCTAAGGCATGGTTACCTTGTAAGAAAGTAGTACAGCAAATAAAAAATTGTCTGTCAAACTAAAAGCCATAACAGGAAAAGGAGTTGGTGGAAAATTGGCTAGGAGTTTCTCCTTTAAACTGTTAACAACTCTACTTTCAGAAATTTGTTCATTATTGAAAGCAGGGGAGGACACTTTCCTGAAGACTATGGTCTGGAAAGCCCTGCCTCTTCTTGTGTATTTCAAATTCTTGAAATCCTTTACCAGAAATATTCACTTTGCTACAGCTAGAACTGAAACAGTGATTTATATGGGAAAGAATCAATGCCAGAAACTCAAGATAACACTTGACATATCGTGCTTCAGAAACACAAGAAGTTAGAGCGAAGGATAAACACAGCTTTTCTACAATACACAGCTACCCTACCCTTCAGCCACTATCACAAACTGATATTTCAATAAACATGGGAGAGTTTTGCTAAGAACTACTTGGGAGACTTCAGGATCATTAACAATAGATGTATTCCTCAGGCCTGAGCCCCAGCTACAATCTCTGCATCACCAGATGCGAAAGATGCCATTCACCAAAAAGCAAAAGCTCCTCAGTACGTTTCAGTTTTGTTTTGTTCACAGAGATCCACAGTGTTGAAACTCCAGCAATGCCTAAATGATGAATGGGAGCCCTTCAAGCCCACCTGTACAGACCTGCCCAGAAAGCATCAGCCTGATGGGTGGCCTACAGAAAATCCAGAAACCACAATGCGTATCAAAGAACTGCTCTGAATACGTAACAAGCATCAGCCTTAAAAACAGATTTTCGGAGAAAATGAAAGGGAAGATGAAAAAAGTTTGTTGAAACAAAAATGAGACTCCATACCAGCACAGTGATCCACGTGCAGCACTGAGGCCTAACTCATGAAAATTTCAGCGTGCTTAGCTCAGCACTTCTGGAGGGGGTGGAGGGAAGAGAGTCAGACCACAATTTGTTTAAATAGTGGCTAATGTTTCCCTGGGAAAGCAATAGATAAAAACAACAACAACAACTTCAATTGAGAAAAAAAAGTAACCACTTGGGCAGAATACATCATTCTGAGAAATAGTTTTATACTGAATGACAAGGGACAGTTAAGAAATTGAATGGAAGAACTACCTTAAGCTTCACAGAGTATCAGACTGGAAATACACTTAAAAAAAATCACTTACTGGTCTTCCTTCCAGAGAATACCATAACTGAATTACTCATTTTAAATCGCGAATTATTGTTTTCATTTTCAAAAAGATGTAGACAAATATTGACTCAGATACTGTACTCAGATTCTGCATTGCAGAGAAGACCATTCTTTAGGAGTGAGTGGGATTAGACAAGGACACACAGCTTGAACAACCAGATCACAGGAAGGAGAGCTTTACTCTAAAGGAGCAAGAAGTAAAAGAGGTCAGAAACAATTTAAAAGAATAAGACAAAGGTTTGTCTGGGAAACGTAATGAAAAAGAGGAGTCAAGGCATTGCAGGAATATGTGAGCCTTCAAAACACGAGCAAGGAAGTTACTTATGGTTCAGCAAATTTATGTACTGCATCTTAAAAAACTAAAGAGATCACGATTAGGTGTTACGGTTTTTTGTACAAAGTAATTGACACTATCTCTATTCCTGCACCCATGGGGGAAAAAAACCTATCCCCATTCAAGCTGATGTAGCCTTTCATTCCTCCAACCAACCACTCTGTTTCTTCTATGTGGGCTGAGCTATTCAACTGACCTGAACACAGCAATCCTAGTCAGACTGACATTTCCTCAAGCAATCTGTCATGTCCTAATCCACAGAAGAGTTACTTGTTAGATAAAGGGCGACGCAAATCTACCCACGAATACAGTCAACGTAATCTCTTTGAGAGGGGATTCAGCCATATCTCAGTCCTCCTCTGAAAAACACCAGTGTGCCTCCACGTTTGTTACACACCATTCAAACACCAAAACGCAGCGACAGTGCACAGCAGAACAACTCAGCAGCTGCTGCACATCTGACTACTGCACATCACAGGCGTGCTGCATGCACGTGGAGCTGCAGCCTTGCAAATTATTTTGCTGTGCACTTATAAAAATAGCAGGTGATTAATACCTCCACCAAGTTCTGTGTAGCATAATAAAAACAGGTCCAGAACCAAGTACAGGCTGACTTATTTTTAAGAATAAGGCCCCTGTCATGACAGTAACCAAGTCTTGCTTGAAAACAGTCATTCCAAGGCTCAAAGCACGTTGCTAAGCTTCATTTAACCAGCTACAAACTCATCTCAAAACACTCCCAGCTGTTGGGGAATTATTTCAAAGTACATGCGGTCTCAGTAAGGAAGCACTCAGCAAAGCACAGACACTGAGATTGACGGTGGCAACAAACCTGCAGCACTGGAGTTCAAATCACTTTAAGGAAGCTCACGGGTTTTTGTCTCTCTCTCTGTAACAGGTAACCGCTCCCAGATGGCCACACATGGCTCTAACTCACAGCCTCACGTTTACAAGGACATCTTTTTCAAATGTGCCCAGCTGTGAGGAGCTGCTTGCAGGACGTGCAACTACAAATCCACGCCTGTGCTCTGCCACCTCGCCAGAAGGGCTGAGCACGGGTTTGGGATGAGCTGCGTGCACGAACCGGTCCAACCCCGCAGCACTTTGCCTCCCAAACACCTCCTCTAGCAGGCAAGGCCACCGCCGCACCTGGCTGCGGGCTGGCTGGCAGACAAACCCCTCGGCCTACTTTTCCAACAGTACATGACTAAGAGATTGCTTTCAGTAAGCTGAGAACTACTGAGTCCAAACAGGTCGATTCCCAAGCGGGGACGAATCAACGCTGCGTCCATTAGCGGTCCCAAAAGTCACGCAATGGATGGCAGCACTAGAAAGCGTGATGGCCGTGTATCCGGGCAGCGGTTCTGGCTGACCTTAGAAGGAGCTGTAACGAAGTGAGCGTTTTGGGTGAAGCTTTTGCCGGTCTTTCACGAAGGAAACCAAGCCCCTCGCGGTCTATCCAGCAGGAAGCTTCTGTTCTCGGAGCCAAACCGCTCGCTAACGAGCTCCCATCGCCCTTCCATCCCCGCTCCCCACCACCCCTCGGCCCGCAGGCTCCCGCAGCACAACACGGGGCCGGAGCAGCCGCGTTACTACGGCGATGAATGAGATATTTATATCCCGGCAGCACGCAGCCGGGATGAGTCATTCGGCGGCGGGCCGCGCTCAGCAGTGCAGTGTCCGCACGCTCTAAGGGCGAGGGCGCTGGGAAAGGCGTGGTTAAAGCGAGGGAGCCACGTGCGGCCGCAAGAGGGCAGCATGCCCCGCGCTATGCTCCGCCCCCTTTGACGTCACGCAAATCCCGGGCTCCTATTGGTCTGGAGGCGGGAGTGGGCGGGACGCGGTGACACGGGGACAGCTGCGACCCGAACCGGATTTGATTCCGCCCGCGCTCGCTGCCGGCCCCGACCGCTGTTCGTCGGACCCCAAGCGCCTTTCATCCGTCGGGCCTCTGCCGCCATGGCGCTCAGCGATGCCGACGTCCAAAAGCAGGTGGGGCTCGGGTCGGGGGTGGTGGTGATGGCGGCCTGCAGGCTGCCGGCGGGTTCGCCCCGAAGCCGGCCCTGCTGCGGTGCTGCACTGCCCCTACGGCGCGTCATTGTCCTTTGAGGCAGATAAATACGTTGCCCTACGGAAGCAGCGCTTATCTACATGTTGCCCCATGGGCTCTTCACCTTTTTATTTTAATACAGCCAGGCTGGATCGAACTAGCTGGAACTTAGCGCTCGCGTGTCCTATTCACTTACGTACCCCAATGCGGTGCGGTGCAATCCGGGCTTCTTCTGCAATGGAAACTTCCGAAGCTGAAGCCTGAGCCGTGGCCGCTTCCTCCTGGGCCTGAGCGCTGTGTACTTATTGACAGTAAACAGTGCCCTGCCTGCAAACCCGCTCGGAGCCGGGTTGGACGTGCTGCGCGCTGTTAGTAGCTGCACGGATCCAGGCAGCGCCGGTCCTGCGGGCGGTGGGCAGATCTGCCAGGCGGCGTCCTCTGCATCACCAGCGCTCCGTGTCTCGCTTTCTCATTCAGTAAACATCGGCACTTGGCAGGGAAGCATCACATTGAAAGTAAAATCAGCAGGTCGTCTTTCTCCAGCAGGGGAATTGCGGAATTGTTTGTTTCTCCCACGCTATATGCTTAAAATCTTCCACTTGCCAGTTAACATATTTTTTTCATGCATATGGGCATGGTGCTGTCTGCCCATGGGCTCTGTTCTCACATCTGTACTTTTATTTAAAACGCTTCATTTTGAAACAAGATTCTACAAATGGGATCTTGCATGCAAGCTTTTTCTGACCAGGTTGTGAAATGTGACTTGCCAGTAAGTGCAAGCAAAAAGGAGGGAATTGTGGTACACTTGGTTGCATGGTCCACTCCATCTGCACTTGGAAATGGCTGTGCTGTTACAAGTTGTGGTTTGGTTGGGCAATGATTCCTTGCAGTCAGTTTCAGATCTGAACCAAAACTTAAGCCTGGTCACAAAATGGCGTAAGATAAATAAGCAGAACTTAATACAATTGATTTCCATGTCTTTGAGCTGTTTGGTCTGTGAGACGGTTTCAAAAACTTTCTTCAGGTTGACTGTGTTAGTGCATACCAGTCTCTAAACATTGTGTCATGTACTTGCTGTGGTCTCTGTCAACAAGATTGACTCAGGTGCCATCTGTGCCTTTCTGGGGGATGCACTTCTCAGCAAAATCCTTTCTAACTGAGAATACCTTTTCTGTGTCTACTTACAGATCAAGCATATGATGGCTTTCATTGAGCAGGAAGCCAATGAGAAGGCTGAAGAAATAGATGCAAAGGTAAAAGTAGAAGTTCAACGTCAGTAAGTGCAAAAGGAGAACTGCTTCTGACATCCTGGTTTGATTGTTGCACTCAGAGCAGTCCTAGCAAACTTTTCTAGATTACTTAAGTTATTGTTATGTTGTTCAGTTATTGTCTAGTTACTTCATTATTCTATAGCAAAAATGATGCTATCAAATATTGCTAATGTTTCTTTTGTGTTTATAAATCAAAGCAAGGTAACTGAGTTGGAGCTGTTCTTTTGACCAAGTTTGTAACTGTACCTAATCCTTTATAGTTGCCTGCAGACTCAGTTCTAGATGTGGTTTAGTAAACATCCAAGTATGAAGGCATACATTAGCACAGGATGAATTATTTGCAGAATTCCTCACTGACACGATCACAGACATACTGATGAAATAAACTGTATCTCAGTAAGGTTCTCTTTGACTTGAGTATTGGTTGAGATGTTTTGTTTATTGGGATCCATACACTGTATATAGTTTGTCTGCGAATGTGTTCTTAAAGTGTGGCCATTTCATTTGATTCTATTTTTTTCAGACCATGGAATCAATTTCCAGTTCTTTCGTTTTTACTGTAGGCTGAAGAAGAATTCAACATCGAGAAGGGTCGCCTTGTTCAGACACAGAGGCTGAAAATCATGGAGTATTACGAAAAGAAAGAGAAACAAATTGAGCAGCAAAAGAAAATGTAAGTTGTTTAGGCTAGGTGGTTGGCTTCAGAGCCTGAGCTCTCCTCATTTTACTGATTTTCTACAAACTGGTAAATGGACAAGTTGCAGCTTAATGTTTCGGTTTCTAATTCTGAATTTCTAATTCTTCTGAGGAGTAATTATCAAAGGCGAGCTGCAGTTGGTAGGAGGTTTAGTGGAAAAAATCCATCTTAATTCTTCATGTAGTTAACGTCTGAAACTTTAGCTTGGCCTGTTACTGTGACACAAGCAGTTGATTCAGATTTTTAGTGGGTCTTCATTGAACGATGAGATTCTGCATTGTAATGATTTGCACAAGTTCAGACACAAAGCATTTAAGCTTGCTTTGTTACTTAACAGTGTCATATTGCTATTTTTAAATGTATACAGTTAAATGTTGTAGCTTTTCTGTCTGTATTCAAAGTCTGGTGGACTGTTTCAACTTTTATCATGCAACTTGCAGTCAGATGTCCAACCTGATGAATCAGGCAAGACTGAAGGTCCTCAAAGCCAGGGATGACCTTATTTCAGTGAGTATGTCTCCAGTAACAGTAAACACACCAAAGTTTGATTCCTACCATCTGTTAGGAAATGAACAGCTTCTTTCTCTGAAGAAAAACATGGTTTGTGATTGGGTGATGTTTGCATCAACATACAGAAGTGGCTTTCCCAGCTAGTCTGAAAAGTCACTGAAGGTATGATCCAGCTTTAGCTTGTTTCCAGTTTCTATTGCCTGTTTTTTTTTTACTAGGGAAACAAAGTTCTCTGCCAGGAGCATTGCAGGCATCCATTTTATCTCAGTTTGGACAACAGTTTATTTCTTTTAAGGACTTTATTTTTATGGACTTTATTTTTAAGGACTTTATTTCTTTTAAGGACTTTTTTTAAGAGTTCTCTTTTACAAACTGTAGAACTTAGAAGTTCTGTTTGCTGACATTAAGGCCAGTGTGGCTTAATGCACTGTTTTCCAGCTTGTTTTTTTTCTCTCATCTTTAGTGACCTTAGTAAATGGAAAGGTTTGCTTCTTTTTCTGCTAGGTGACTAGTCTGTATATGGATGTATAGGGTGGGTGACCACTTACCAAGGCAGGCTGCTGTTTAGTCTTGCTACCTTTATCTTATACCATGTGCAGGATATTCTTATTTTGCTTATCATGCGGCCTGTGGGTTTCCTATCACCACTTTTTCCTATCCCAGCTCAAACAGTTGGAGTTTTCTGTGTGATAGCTAGGTGGTGCTGTTGAACTGTTGGAAAAACAGATGTCAACTATAAAACATTTGGTAGTTCCCGTCAGTGCTGCTATGAAAAAGGAGAGTTAGTAGAAGAAAATGGCAAATTTCAAATTTTTGATTGTATTGACAGTGAGGAGGATGGGGGTGGGTAAAAGAACTAAGTGTATTGTGTCTCTGCTGGGTAATCTCTTCCTCACATATCAGCTGACTCAATCTCATGCTTCTGAGTAATGCATAACATTCTTCCTCATTTAAAAACCTCAGAGTCACATGCTAGTTGTTCTTTCTTCCCCTATCATCTCTTTTCCCTACTTCATGATAAACAAAGGTGATCTATTCCAGAAATGCTGTGTTACTCTAGAGTCAGCAGTGCAACTAGATTTTGACCATGATGTTGAGAAGTGATAGTCCTATATTTTTCAATTGATTGCATTAACATGCACCTTTCTGTTGAGCACTGTAAGGGAGAACAGTAAAGAAGGTTTTATACCAAATCATGCAATGGCTTCTTCTCGAGTAATCACAGGAGTGGTCCAGTTCTAGGAGCTGTCTTTGAGTTGGATATTGAAGAAATTAGAATCAGTCTCTTCTAATACTAATTTACTGAACAAAGACATTTAAAAACAACTACTCTGAGTTAAAATTAAGCTTTCACTTTTGATTTTCAACTTGTTTTTTCTTAAAATCATATTCTATTTTGTCTTAATGTTTAGTTAGAAATATAGGTTAGATTTCTTTGCTTGATCACAAAGCTGGAAAAAATAGCCATTTGGACAACTTTATTAGTTTAGATTAGACAACAATTTATAATTTATGTAGTTTCTCTGTGATTTAATATAAATAGCATCCTTTTACTACTGAAGTCTCTCTTTTTCATGGAAAAAAAGGACTGCTGTCTGGTTCTACTTGGTTCAGATCAGGGCAGAGAATGGGGAGCTGTTTGGAAAGGATGTTGTGCCATGCACATAGATGAAGGTCTAGCTTGGATGAACACCAGCTGGAGTGTACATTTATGTGTTGGCAGGGTGTGACAGCTATAATAGGAGTACAGAAAGTTGGTAGGCATGAAACCAAATGCCAAACAGATGGGCTCTGCTGATCTGATTTTCTTCTGAATGTAGGATTTGCTGAATGAGGCCAAGCTAAGACTTGCCAAGGTGGTGAAGGATACTGCCAGGTACCAAATACTGCTGGATGGACTAGTTCTACAGGTAAATATTTAAATCGTAGCAAATAAATGATTGCAGCTCTATTCACCAAGGTGCCTTTCTTCAAATGTAACCAACTCTAGAGGTTACAGTTGGATACAGCTACTGTAGATCAAACGTTGCTGGATGATCTTTGAGTTTTAAACATCGCTTCTGCTATATCTTTTGATCTTAGATTCTGAGCAGGTACAGCTGTAGTTTATTCCGAAGTGTAAAATATAGTATACCAGGCAGCTGGCTTCCATTGTAAGAATGATTGCAGATGTGCACACATAAATTGTATGTAACGTGCATGTTTAGGATGCACACTTTAAGCTTTTGTGGTAATTAGCTGGAATGAGCCACTCAGATGAAGCTTTTTTAAGCCTAGAAATCACTAGTTACCTGCAAAGCCACTTTTGGCTTTGACATATTCACTGCAGTATGGCATGCATTTGTGACACATGCAAAGCATGAATCTAAATTTTGCTTTACCTATAATATCTTCCTCTAGCTCCAGAACTTACATACTAGAAATCTAGAAAGTGTTGGCTAGGATCACTTGTGCAGCCACTGGTGCCACCATCTGGTGTGAATTAGTCCTTTTGCCATTAACTCGGAGAAACCAGCCACAAACTGTCCTGTCTGCAGCTTAATGGCAGAGTGTTTTTAATAGTGTTCCCAGCTGGTGCTCCTAATTCCCTGCTTTTGTTTCCATGCTGCATTTAGCTGTATATGAAACAAACCTGTTTTACTCGTGCAAACTAGCCTCTATCTTGGTTTGTTAGATTTGATCTGCTGAAGGATTGGTACTCGTGTATTACTACAGGCACTACAAGGCAGGAGTTATAGGAATGGGCACCTGAAACTACAGCATGTCTTCTCCAAGACCTGCCTAGGAAAACTTCAAGCTAACACAGAATACATGATCTGTAGTTGAAGGCTTTCCTGGATGTCATTGCCATCACCCCATGCAGGCATTCTAAGAACTTACAAGAAGCGTACTCGCTGGAATAGGCTAACATTGTCAGATCTTGTTTTTCAAATGGATCAGCTGCTTTCCTTTCTGGGGGTTAAATAATTCTAGGGTAATTAAAATTACAGTTTTCTGATACTGTGGTTGTTATCTTGTGCAGGGATTCTACCAGCTGCTTGAGCCTAGAATAGTTGTCCGGTGCAGGAAACAAGATCTCCCTATGGTTAAGGTAAGACACCTATGGTGATATGACAGTATCCTTGCTCATGAAGGCTGAGACCTGATAGCAAATATTTGCTGCTTGGATCCCATCTGTATGACATGAAAGCAAGGAAAGCATGCCATCAAACTGCACTTCTGCTGCAGATACGATGTGAGAGAACGAGTATACACTTGAAATTGGGAATCTGGGAATCATGTCCTAGGTAACACCCAGGTGAGGAAACTTTAGACATCACAAAAGCATTGATGGTAATAATAATAATTGTTCTTAGCTCAAAAGCTGTGCTGAATTTTTTTTGCTTAATTGAAACTGCCTAATTAGAAAAAGAAACACCTCAATCCCTTCTATTATTATTATTTTTTTGTTACTACAAATGAATAAGCAACCAAATCCTAATGATGTGCAAGCCTTTATCCATCTTAATTAGATGTTTATCTTGTGTCCTAGGCTGCTGTACAGAAGAGCATTCCTGTCTACAAAAATGCCACAAAAAGGGATGTGGATATTCACATTGACCAAGACAACTTCCTGCCAGAGGAAATGTAAGGAAAATGGGACTCTGAGCCCAAATTTATTACAGCTATTAGAACAATCTCAGAAGATGACGTGTGTAATATCCCCACAATGTCTACTGCTGTTCTAGTGGATCAAAACTGTTAATAAAAGCTTCCTGCAACCTCCAGCCTGTTGCACAGTACTGAAGTATAGAATAACTGTATGTAGAAGCTTAATTAACTGTTGGCCTTTTAGAGTGGGAGAGTACAAATGTAGCCATGCTTTCTGTCTCAAGAGGAAGCAGAATGAGCCCTAAGGAGGAAGGCATGGTGCTACAGGATAATGACACAAAGTAGGTTGTTTTTGTTAGGTCTACAAGGCTTTATTTCCATAAATTATTATAATTAACATGGAACAAAGCTGCCTACTCTGAAAATCACTGATCCTTTTGAATCTATGAGCAAGCAAACAGAACTTCGAGCGCTCTTCTTCACTTTCCAAAATCTGAATGTGCTTTATTAATAATAAAATACAAAGTCTGAAACTGTTTTGAAGTGACAGATTTCATAGCACTGCTTGTATTTACATCATGCTAATGAGTATCTTTGTATGTAGCTGTGAAGATGCTTTGCTCTACTACTTCACTGCATCACTTTGTGCTGACTCTTGTTAAGTCACGATCAAAAAATGTCTGTTTACAAAAAAAATTACCTATATCTCTGGCTTGCCAGTAAGTGCTCATCTGGATAATATTTTTGCCACGATAGAGCTTTGAGATACATCATGGATTTCATGACTTTTATTTTTCCTTTCTAGTGCTGGAGGTGTTGAAGTCTACAATAGTGATGGTAAAATTAAGGTTTCTAATACCCTGGAAAGTCGGCTGGACCTTGTAGCCCAGCAGGTGAGTTTCTCACACAGCTAAGGTGAGAATAGGAATAGTTAACTGGTTTTGTCTTGTAATTAAGTCTTGTAATGTGTGGGATCAGTTTTCAACATGGATAACAATAAGTTATTTTTTTGAAGGGAAAGAAAACTACTGCTGTTGCTTCTCTACAGCTTTTCCCAAAAAATACACCTTTCAGGTTGAGCGTAATAAAAATCTAGAAGAGATGGTATTGAAAGACTTCTGTGACTATGCTGCAGACAAGATGTTGATATACTCAGGTTAACTTTAGTTACTGAAGCTTAGCTTGAGCGCAAGAAACTTCAACTGAGATGCTCTTATATCCTAGAGTAAATACTAGCTGTGGCATCTTTTCCTCTTGCTGCAGTATAGGCAATCCTTTAAGTCTACAGGCTAGCAGGCAATCACATAAAAGCTTCAAAAAATTCAAATGAATTGCCACCTTAATTTTGAAGGCTACCTTAGCTATCACACAATTTCTGTAGTGAGGAATGCTCTGCAGTTGTGTTGCATATAACTGATGTACTCTTTCTCAACAGATGATGCCAGAAATCAGAGTGGCTCTCTTCGGTGCTAATGCCAACAGGAAATTTTTGGACTAAACGTCTACAAGAGAGGGTGGGATCTGTTCCACTGCCATACTGAGGGGATGCAAAAGCATCCGCTGATTTGAAGTCTTGAAATGTAACATTACTGTGTCATCCAATCTCTTCTTCAATGGAATAATTTTGCATACCTGCTGTGCTTAGCCTCTCCACTTGTGGTTAGAACGTATAGCTTAAAGGATGTGAAGATGTGTATGTTCATCCAGGAGTGACACTAGAAGATGGAGGCTTTTGGGCTCTTTGCTTTCCTTGCACTGTTGTGGCTCTGTAAAGACAAGTGGTCCATTTAAGGTCACTCACTTTGCTTTGGCCACATTTCTCTCAAATTGTCTAATCTGTGATGTAAATTACTGTACTGCCCATGGGATGCCTCCTTTCAGTTAAGGTCTTTGGTGTTATAGAGGGCATGCGTTCCTTCCCAGGGTTGGTAGTTTGATTCTTGTTACTTGGTCAGGCAGTTTTCTGTTCTGTATATGTGATTTTAAAGACAAACAACTACAAAGAAACCTGAGCCTGTAAAACACTATTTATTAAAATAAAAACCTGTGTGTGTATATGAAGTTCCTTGTAACTTCTCTCTGGATGATTGGCAGCAACGTTTAAAAAGTGGGCTTGTGTCTATGAGGACTTAATGCTTGTGGGTTCTGTGTAAACACTGTTCAGTGAAGCTAGAATTCACTTCTTAGAAGTGAGCCAGTTGTTTTGATGTTTGATCCTTCAGATCTCTTTCACGAGTGAGTAACACAACTGTGCTACTTGCAGATACAAATATAGTTGCATGTTCCTGGTTACAGATTTGCTGCTTCTATGCAAAAGATCCAAACCATACTCCTTTAGTAATTGTGTTTGAGGACTTTAGGAACAGCAGCTGCCTCTGTTACAACTATTCTCTCAACTGTTAACCTTTAACACCTTAAAAGTTAAAGTAACACAACTATCTTCACTCTCTAACCTTTTAGGCTTCACTAACACTCATCCTTTGCTTCTGTTGGGTTCACAAGTATTGTTTCCACCTCCTATGGTGTAGTTTCCCTGACTAAGCCCTGGGCTGTGCTTTTGTGACATAGCCATAGTAAAGAAAAAGCTTGCGTGCATGCATGCTTCACTTTGTTTCCTGGTCCAAGCAGTACTGTTTGGAACAGATTTGTTTTGTTTTGTTTTTCTGATGGGTTCATCCAACTCCTCAGTTGGATATCTACCAGTGCTTTG
Source organism: Odontophorus gujanensis (assembly GCA_013399175.1). Taxonomy (NCBI): domain Eukaryota; kingdom Metazoa; phylum Chordata; class Aves; order Galliformes; family Odontophoridae; genus Odontophorus; species Odontophorus gujanensis. The sequence continues at coordinate 574,328 of VXAB01010060.1, read as the reverse complement.
AAAATGCAGTTTAGTTTATTTGGGTCTTTATTTTTGCTACAGCTAGGAAGAGAAACTGTATGTTGAAATAGACTACAGTGGACAGAATAAAATCTTGAAGGGCTAGATGAGAAGTTTCTACTCTTGGCAGGTGAAGTCTACTATGAAGATTTGTTCTACTACTTGATGAAAAAAACTTCAGGCAGATCTATTGGTGACTTCTGGAGACTGAATCATTAGATTTGTCCATCATACCTTGAAAAGTAGCATTTACATTGTCCTAGTGCTGCTGCTTCCGTGGAAAACTGATACAGACAGTAATGTAATGCATGTAGCTGAAGTCACAAGCAGAATAAGGTAAAGATCAGCACACAGAAGAGACAAATGGATCTGATGTATATCATTCCATGTTGATGGGCAATACTGTGATATACAGGTAGGTTTTATTCAAGGGGAAAAAATGCATGAGGAATTATCAAGACTTTCTCTGATACTGATAAAGCAAACATGCTTTGCTGTGACAAAAAGGGATTCTTTATACAGTATCTGATACTCTGCTTCCTTTATGAAGGAGTAAGACCTTCACAAATCCCAATCCTGCCAACTTCTGAAAAGCAGAGTGAAAACTTAACTGTCTGACTACAAAGCTTAGAGTGGAAGATACTGGACTACTTCTTACAGCGTGCTCTGCCCTGTCCATTTTGCATCTCCCTGTCCATTTTTGTATATTCCCAAGCAGGAAAGAGGAGGAACCTAACCACTGTCATACAAGCATATCAAAATTAAACAGCATCAGGAATGATTTTAGTTTGGGGGAAGGATATTTGTTAGTTAATCACATGGGCAGCAGTGATTCAAAGCCGACCTTTAAGAAACAGTCTGTGCACTTTATGTATATTACATCTGAAGTTTGAGACTAGGGTTCAGTACCCCCACTCAAGCTAACTGAAGCACTTATTCCTCTATTAACAGAATTTCAGGCACTCTGAGCTTAAGCCATGTCAGCTAGGACAAGAACTTTGCCAGCATTTCCACACAAGAGTGGTAGAAGCACTGACTGCTTGTGATCATGAGGCAAATGTAACAGAATTTAATTAGAAAAAGTGATATCTGTGTTACTTGGAGCATCCCTAGCCTGCATCTCATGCAATAGTGGTGGTTATTGAATTCTAGCATCTTGTCAGAGAAAGGGGAATATCTAATCCTGGCTTACCTTGTATAGTTTGCAATCCTGCTGTCTTCATCGAAGCCCCTTGAGGTTATGGATGCAGGTTTTTAGAAGTGACAAGTGAAATAAAAAGCCACATTTCAGGTGGATTCTGGAGTTCCTGCTGGAGTGTCACTGTAGCACTCTTTTATTATTTGAACTGCACTGCTGATCTAAACAAATTAGGAAGCACAGTGGTTTTTTTCCTTGTTTGTTTTTCTTAGTGATTTACCTGATGACCTAGGTCAAATCAATGAGAGTATTGATCTTTATCCACCTTTATATAAGCATACCCAACTGGAATACTTTGCATGGTAAATAAGCCCTGTGCCGGATCAGCATGTTAAGAAACATGACAACTAGGAAATGAAGGACACGTTAAATCAGAGGTCAGGTAAAGGAATACATCGTGATAGCAGAAGCAAGCACTGTGAATGAGTGGACAGTGCAGAGCTGGTTCTGTCTAGTGCTAGAAAAAGGGAAGTACAGATAATGTTGCATTTAGTTTGCAGAGTTGACAGTGAAAAATTCAAGACAGGTTTTAAGTTTGGCATTAAGTGATCAGTAAAAGGCTTAGAATGTTACAGAATCGTAGGGGTTGAAAGGGACCTCTGGAAATCATCTAGTCCAATTCCCCTACTAAAGCAAATCCTCTCCACTTGGTTACACAGTAAGCATCCAGACAGATTTTAGATATCACAGAGAAAGATATGCTACAGCCTCTCTGGGCAGCCTGTTCCAGTGCTCTGTCACTGTCAAAGAAGTTTTTCCTCGTGTTTGTACGGAACTTTCTATGTTCCATTTTGTATCCTCGTCCTGTTGCTGGGCACTGCTGCAAAGAGCCTGGCCCCATCCACTTGACTCTTGCCCATGAAGTATTCATCTGCATTGATAAGATCCCTCCCTTCCTGAGTCTTCTCCAGGCTGAATAGTCCCTGCTCTCAGCCTTTCCTCGTAAGGAGATGCTTCAGGCCCTGGATCATGTTTGTGACCCTCCACTGGCCTCTCACCAGAAGATCCCTCTCTTACTTGAACTGGGGAGCCCAGAACTGGACACAGTATTCCAGATGTGATCTCACCAGGGCAGATCACCTCCCTTGACCTGCTGGCCACGCTCTTTTTAATGCTCCTCAGGATACCATTGGCCTTTTTGGCCACCAGGGGCACATGGCCAGCCTTTTGCCCACCAGGACATCTAGTTCCTTCTCTGCAGAGCTCCTCTCCAGCAGCTCAGCCCCTAACTATACTGATGGATATGGTTATTCCTCCTTAGGTGTGGAAGCCTTTGCTCATTGAACCTCATCAGGCTCAACTCTCCAGCCTGTCCAGATCTTGCTGAATGGCAGCACAGCTTTCTGGTGTGTCAGTCACTCCTTCCAGCTTTGTATCATTAGCAGTTGTGCTGAGGGTGCAGTCTGCCTCTTTCATCCAGGTTATTGATGAAGATGTTGAATAAGACCACAGAATAAGCCACAGAGTGCTGGGGAATAACTTACTGCACCTCTGAGTCAAAACCCTTTTTATAGTACTTTGTTTTCACACTGAGAGTGATTAACATTAACCAGAGAGGAATGTGCTGTGTGAATGATCCCCGAAGGTGTGCACAAGTTTCAAGGTGAGAGAAAGACCAGAAGAGGACAGCCAGAAACTGAGAACTGAGGTTTTCGTATTTTTATAAGTCAGTATCAGCTGTGAGAGCTATAACTGCTGAAGGGAAGCTCTGAGCTGGCTGCCAGGGGAGCGCTACCTATCAGAAAAGGGGCATGCTGCAGAGAGCCACAGTGACCTGTGCCTTCTGAGAGGCTGTCTTAGAGAACAGCATGGATGTATTATCCCCAACAAGCCTTGTTACAAGCTCAAGCCAAGAATCCAGCTACAGGAGGCGTCACAATCGCGAGCTGTCATCCTGCTGGGGGACTGCAACCACCCTGACATCAGCTGGAAAAGTAGCATGGTGAGCTGAAGGTGATCCACCTTCTGGAATATATTGAGGACAGCTTCCTGAGCCAGGTGAGCGATAGTCCTACTAGTAGGAATGCAAAGCCGGACACAGTTTGGAAGGTGGGAACTGGGGGAGCTGTGACAGGATGAGGGGAGGTGGTTTCAAACAAAGAAAAAGAAAAGGGAGATTTAGAGTGGATAAGAGAAAGAAGTTTTCTTCAGTGAGGGTGGTGAGACGCTGGAAGAAGTTGATCAGGGAGGTGGTGGATGCCCCATCCCTGGAGACACTCAAACTCAGGCTGGACAGGGCTCTGAGCAACTTGATCAAGCACTGGGTGTCCTTGTTCACTGCAGGGGACCTGGGCCAGGAAGCTTTTGAAGGTCCCTTCCATCTCAAAATGATTCTAAAAGATTTGTTTCATCCCAAACCAGATCTGGTGTGCACAAGCAGCCCTGTGTCTCAGCAGGGCCCTTTCTCCCCCCCTTCCCCTTAACAGACAGCCTCCCAGCACCTCTGCAGCTCCATAGTGCATGTCCTGGCTGCAGGCATCAGATGCTGAGGCAGGGCATTGAAGTCTGGCTGGATGTGGTCTGGAGGAGCAATATTTTCCTCACAGCAAAGGTCACCCTTATGCAGATGGTCAGAACAACCATCCAGTGAGGGGTGCCCTCAGTTGGAACCTTGGACAAACATCACTCCAAAAGCGTGTGCTCCCAGCTGCACACTCTAGGCTGTACATGCTTGCTGCTCAGCACTTCATGGCAAAAGGCACTGAAAACAACTAAAATAAATCTAGAAGTGGTCCCAATGTTCTGCATCACAAAAAGAAGTTCTTTCCTGCCGTCAGTGCCGATGCTCAGTTCTGAGCCATAGTGCTCAGATACTTTGTGAGCGTTCTTGACTGAGTGCAACCCCTCATCCACCATCCTTGCACTTCTGCTCTCCTCATCCCAGAGCAGCTGCAATGCAGGGAAAAGTGGAGCCCCACTGAAAACAACTCAAAGTTGTTACTACTGGAGCTCTGCTGCTGCCATCCTGCAGCAGGATGCCCCGCAGCCCCCTGTGCATGGGAGGGAAGGCACAAAGCGTTTGCTTTCATCCAGCCCCAACCATTTGTCTTGCAGCTCCATTAAGTGACCTCTTGCTAAGTCATCTGGAGCTGTAAAGTAAATTGGCGCAACCATCTGGCTTGGTCCTGTTCCTTATTTAATATATTGCTAACATATCTGCCTGCATCTGATCAGTTTTATTGCTCTTTGCTAATCGCTCCTTTTTCATCTCGTGTTTCCCCTTCCCATTAAGCCCCAGCTATGCATGGGCTGCGTGTGCTTGAGGGCAGAGCTGGCAGCAGGCTGGAGCCCCCAGATAGTGCCTCTGCCTCCAGAACCATGGTGGGGAAACGATCAGTGGAGTCCCAGTCCTGCTTAGGGTGTGGGGTGGGAGTGCAGGGAGAGCCCAGAGCCAATGGGTCCCCGTGTCTCCCACCCCATAAGCCCAATAGGGATGTGTGGCTGCAGCCTTGGGGCCTGGTGCTGGCAGACAGGGCAAAGGGTGCACCCCCACTGCTGCGTGCCAGAGGGGAATGGGGCTTGGAAAGCAAACAAAGGGAGCGAGGGAAATATCTTGGAGAGGAGATAGAGAGCATAAGTTATAAGTCTTCAGGGAGGTGCAGGGGTGTGTGTGCGTGTGTGTGAATGAGGATGCGGCAAACTGCAACTTTGATCTCCCAGGACATCTGGCATGTGGGCATCCGCTGTACAGCTGCCTGCAGGGCAGGCTTGGGGACATGTGTGACTGCAGGAGGGGTGGAAACCCATAGCAGGAGCAGAGCTGTTTCCCATGCTCTGTGCTCCCCCTCCTTCAAAGCAGGCAACCCTACAGAATATGTTGGGGGCCAAATGGCACCTGGCCCCAATCCTGCTGCTCCCATGGCCCTGTGGAGCCACTGGTGTGCTGGGAAATGGTGTGCATGCTGGAGCCAAGGGCACAGTGCTCGGCCTGAATGTCAGCACGCAGCTCCTTCCTGGGCCCATGGCTCCCTGGTGACTGTGCAAGCACACAGTGCTGGAAGCCCATGGCTGGTGTTACACGTGGGCAGCATGATGTCCCAGAAATCTCCATCCCTAGCACAGAACAGGCTGCTTCCCAAGGGAATCTGTGTTTGGAGACCGGGAAGCATGCGGGGACGTGTTTCCCTGGAGAAGAGGAGATCAGAGGAGGGCAGGCAGCCAAGGGGTGCAGGGCTGCCCGGTGTGCACAGAACATGTCCTCAGGAAAAGCTGCTCTGTATGCAGGGACATCTTCAAAGGGGACACCCTGGCAGTGTTGTAATAGATTTCCCCTTGGGAACCCAAGCATGGAGGCAGGCACCCGTGGGAGCTGCACCCTGGGGTGGGGATTTGGCTTGCTGATTATTTTCCTAACAAAACACAACGTCCTGTGGCCTGGAAATGTCCCACAGCAGTCAGGGCCGTAGCAGCAGCAAAGCTGTTTTGCCCAGGCCTTGCCCTGTGGGGCCATGCAGGATGTGGCCCTGCCCCAGCCCCCCAGCCCCGGCAGGGTGATGGATGGACTCTCCTCTGCCACGGCCAAAACAAAGGTCACGGCCCGAGGAAATTGCAAACAACCTGTGCCCACTGGCCCCGGAAGGAGTGGTGCAATCATGACAGGGGGTGAACTTTTATGATCCTACCACGCTGGCAGTCACACAGGGAAAGGAATTTACTAAAAAAGCAGCAGGCACTGGGCCGGGAACACACGGCTTCCTGGGGCTGGAAGCCTCACCCATGGGGAAACTCCACATCCATTTCTTCCTTCCTCCTTGGGCACCCCAAGGACATGCTGTCTGATAGCTCTAGCAAAGCTATCTCTTAGTGTTGATGCAAACCCCGCACTGGAGCTCTCTGTGGGAGCAACCATTTGTTTCCATGAGCTGAGCTGATCCCTGTTGCACTCGATTGAGTCCAGCCACCCCCCAGTCCACATGGACCAGCTGCTGATTGCCACGATATGGTTGGACAAAAAGGGAGGCATGTGTCCAAGTTTGTGGGGAAAAGAAGGTTAAGAAGGAAGACAGGAGTTAAAAGCATCAGAAAAAACTCTTTCCAAGGACCAGGTTTCCTGACCCATGGTGGGAAGGGATAATATGAGACTGGTGCCAGCAGATATTAGGAAGGAAGCTGAGGAAGGAGGAGTACATGATGGGCTCGCTGCTGCCCATGGGGCAGCTGACAGCATCCTGCCAAGGCCGGGTCATGGCAGCTCCTGCAGCACAGATGGGTTTTGTCCTGGCCACAGCTGCAGGGCACTGTGAGCAGTGCTCCCCTCCCCCCCCAGGACTGGTTCCAATTAGCATCAGCGCCCAAGGATGAGGAGCAGCACCCCGCCAGCACCCTGACCCACACTTCCCGGGACCGCAGCAGCAGCCAAATTCCTCCCAGCCTAAATTGGACAGCTTGCTCTCATCACTCCAGGCGTGAGAGGAGATGTGACAGAGAGCAAAGCCATCCCTGGGGCTCCCAAACCACCCGGGGAGCGGGGACGCACTGGGAATCACCATCAGCTCTTGGTCAGTTTATTTGCCTTGGCTCATTTTCCTATCCTTGCTGGCAGCCTGACTTGCCATTTAGGGCACAGAGAGGGACAGAAGATCTACAGCAGCAGGAAGAGGCCTTGTTTCAGCCCATGAGCACCACGTCCTTTGTGTGCACCCCTCTGTGCAGGCTGCTGGCTGCAGGAGGGCAGATGGGCCCCATGAGGCCGTTGGGCAGGAGATGTGAGCAGCAGCATCTGTTAGCAGCCTGCTGGGGACAGGGAGCTCGCAGCAGTGCCAACCCAGACGGGCACGCAGAGTGCTGCCCATGTGTCCCCACCTGCTGCTGCCCAGCCCCCGCCCTGCCTTGAAAAGAAATGGGTTTCAGGCAGTGTAGCCCTGTCTGAACAGGCCAGGCCTGCACGCTCCCCACCGGGCCCACCCACTGCCCCTGCAAAGGGAAATGAGAAAACACACCGCAGCCAGGGAGATTGCTATTTTAAGAACGTACTTTATACAAAATAACCAATTCATATGGAAATAAAATCTACAGACCTCCAAGGATCAAGCTTTTAAAAAAGTTCTTTAAAAAAATTACCCAACACACAGTATTAAACTAACTATTGAGGTAACTGTCGCTCTGGGGAACAAAGGTAATCAGCAGACCAAGACAAAATATACACAATATAAAAATAAATAGCATTCCCCTTTCCAGTATTGACCAGGAAAGTTCACACGACTTTGCAGCAGCAGGAGAGAGAGGAGGATCCCTGACACTGTGCTCTACGGGATGGGGAGGGATGGAGGCAGGCGTGAGGGCTGGTGCGGGGCAGCGGCTGCGGCTCAAATTAGATCTTGCACTGAGAAATTCAGGCTGCTGGCTTCAGCCCTCCCTTTACTCAGCAGCTGGGCAGCTCAGCTCCTACCCGAGCTGAGGATGCAAGCAGGGTTTCCACACTTGGGATGGGAGGCTGCTGCCCCGTGCCCGCTCGCCCTCCTGCTACCCATGATAGTCGCGATGGGTTAATGGGACCAGGTTTTGCCCCCGTGGCTGCTGGGCCCCTCCCCACCCAGCAATAAAACAGCAACGCACGAGCAGTCTCACCCTGAAGGAGAATGGCCCCCGTGTCCTCCTTATGCCCCCAACAGACAGATTACATTCTTTACAAACTTACAATAATACAAAAGCAAAACAAAATGAAACGAAAAACAACAAAGCAAACCAATCCCACCCGACATCACCCAACTTCAAAAAATGAATGCAGTGGCATTGGCTTTCCCACTCCCAGTGCCAAACCGCACAGCCCTGGATGCTCCCTTGACCCAGAGGCACAAAGTCAGGGCATGCCAGTGACAGGCACCCCTGCTGCCAGCCCCAAACCCAGGCTTCAGACCAGGCTCGGCTCCAACTGCTCCTTTCCTGACCTAAACCAACCTGTCAGTCACTGGGAAAGCAGCGATGCAGCAGTGAGGAGATGCAGGGCGGCAGGAAGCACTTGGTTCCCCAGCTACATCCTGAAGCTCTGCAGTGGGTTTGTAGCTGTCCCCACCCTGAAATGACATGGGAAGGCTGGAGCTGCACTGCTGCACATTGTTATCACTCAGGGAAGTCAGGGGGCAGCGCTCACTGAGCTCGCAAGGAATAGAGGTAACAGGTTTCTGGGCCGTACACAGCATTTATTATTAACCAAAGCCACCGCAGAGGTAGACACAGCAGGTCCCACCCCGCAGTGGGGCCTGGCAGGTCCCTGTGCTGGCAGAGGGATGGCACCCAGTGCTACACAGTGAGCCTAGCAGGCAGAAGGGCACTGCTGGACACTGAGGACACCTCCATGTCTCAGGGAGGGAGGATGTGCACTCCCTGCCTGCTTTCTGCCTGTGTATGCAGAGGATACAGCTGGTGAGCTGAACCTTCTGCCCCTCCATGGGCAGTGAGCCCTTGTCTCTGCATCTGACAGCAACGGTGAAGCACACAGGGAAGGAGCTCTAAAACTGGGCAGCAAGGAGAGGGGAAGCATTGGTGCATGATGTAAAGGGGGACCAAAGCAAAAACCCACACCATGGTTCCTGCAGCTGCTTGGCTGTCTTGGGATGGGAGGAAACTGCTGCATGATTTCCACCTGTTCTGTATGGATTTGAAAGCCCAAGGAGTCCCTGGCAGCCCCTGGCCAATGCTGCCTACAGTGAGGAAACTGCCCACTGTCAGCTCCACTTCTACTCAGATGCAGATTTCCCAATTACTGCCCTTTTGCCAGCAAGCCGTGTGTTTCCAAACAAACAAAGGCAACGGATAGAGGGATCTGCTGGGGCTGGTGACAATCCCAATAATTCCTTAGCCCTAATTAGTCCTTCATCCCCCCTCTTCCACTGCTGGATGCAGCCCTTGCTCTCTCCTACACCCACCCTCCTCTGATGTCCACATTTCGAAAAGAGAAAGCCCTGTGCCAAATCTCGGCCACTGCTGCAGAACGAGGCAAAAAAAGCCTAAGCAGACACAAGGCCATCAGCATTAAAACTACAAAGTGTCTATGGTCTCTCAGACACTGCATGCAAATGGAAACAGGACAACTACCAACAAGGGCACAGCCTCACACAGCTCATAGCACTTGTATGAGTGGACTAAGCAGCCACACCACTGCGGAGCCCACAGCTGTTCCACCCCTCGGGACATCACTTCCCCCTCAACTCACTGCAGCACCTTCTCCAAAAGGCCACAAAACACACTTCCAGCCTGGGGTGTCTCCTCAGAAAGCAAAAGCGGAGCAAAGCCACAGAGAGCAGAGCGACAGCCCTGGCTGGGCACAGGATGCGCAGAAGGCTGTCAGCCATCAGTGGAGGAGACAAATGTGGGTTGTTCTCTCATTATACTTTCATTTTAAATGGAGAAGTGTTGCTGTAAAGAGAGAGAAGCTGCCTCAGTCAGCAGAACGAGAGGCAGCCCCTGTGATGAGCCTTCAGATAAGACATCAAGAAGCCGATAGCTCTCCAAGACCCCGAGAAACCGCACGTACAAAAATACACACAGGAGATTTGCTTCAGAATTCTGCATGGGAAAGGAATTTGGCAGATGAGAAAGAGCTAGAAGCCGTTCCATGAAAAGCATCGGAGTACTTCAAAGTCACAGATCAAACCAGCCCAGCCTTGAAACTTCAAATTTACTTTCCTCTTTTGTCCTTCCCATTGCAGGCTGATGCCGCGGCTTGCCACTGCGCGCTTTGGTCACGCCCTGCCATTTAAAGACTGCAAACATCTGCTGGACACCGCTCAGATCCCTGCGAACCCTCAGCTACTGATCTTCCCAAAATACTTGGTTCAATGGCCAGGGCCCTAAGGTGCTGAAGATGCCAAACGTTCCCAGAGACCCTGCAGAAGGTTATACAGCTGCGTCTAGAACGAATGGAGCACCACACGCCACTTGCACCATGAGGGCACTGGGACATTCTTTGTTCTACTACAGTGTAGTCTTGTTTGCCACGTACAAGGGCTGCTCTGAAAGCAATGCCTCCTATTTTATTCTGCTGGCCCACAACACCAGAAGCAGACACTGGTGGTATAGCAGCAGAGTCCGAACCTTTCCAACAATATTCTGTTGCATTTGGTTGCCACAGATGGCAGCAGAGGGGCAGTCTGACAGAATGGCGTTTGACATGGAAACGCATATGAAGCAGAGGAGCAGAATTGAACTCCTCCACGCAGGAACAAAAGAGTAAATAAGTAGGAGGCGTTACTTTGAGAGTCACCTACATAGATCTGCAATTACAAAACACGTCCCTCGCATGAGAAAAGTAATACCAACACAGGAAGCACTGTGAAGTCACTCGCCCAATACGCCTTCTGAAAAAGGTCCAATTGGTAATACACTGTACTACAGCACTGCAGAGGATGAGAAAGGGGTGGTCCCAATAGAATTCCAGAATTCTTCTGTATTCTGTTGCAATGTTCTTTTTAAAGAGTGACATGAGTATAAAAATCAAGAGATATTTAAAAAATGCAGCTAGTTCTCTTCAGCACTGTACACCAACCCATGGAAAAAAGCCTCACCTTGTACCTAAGGAGCTGCTGGTTTACTCTATTCTAAATTCCTCATTACATCTGTCCCTTTCACAATATCTACACACCAGTCCACACATTATGGGTGGGAGACCATAAACAATGACATTCTCATTTTCTGCTTCTCTCTGTGCACTTTTGTTGTTGTCCCACTAGCTCCTGGCCACTGTGAGCTGTGGGGGGTGTGAATTCTCAGTGATTTTTTCAGATTGTACCAGCGAGATAGACTTCTGATTTTTTTTTTGTTTGTTTGTTTTTTTGTTTTTTTTTTTTGGGGGGGAGGGAGTGTGCCTGGGTGTCATCACAAAACAGAACAAGCCAAAACCCAAACCCAACCCGACCCACAAACGCTTATGAGCAAATTATTTGAAAGTCTGGAAACTGGGAACTAAGGTTCTACAAGCAACACCTGATCCGAGCATGCCCTGTCCCTAGGATATTCCTGTAGACCAGCCACTGTTGCCTCTGTGCTACATAAGTACTTTTCTAATACAAACCATGTGTCCCCCAGTAGCAGCTTCTGTTAGTCACTTTCATCAGAACTACCAACTACATCAAAAGCCATTTACCTAGAAACCCATTCAACCCTGCCAGGTAAGGGTCAGCATCTCCACACCTCATACTCCACGTAAGGATCTTTGGGGTATCCATCACTGCCTAACTCTCCATTACCATCTCCAGGCAGACCACAGGCAATCCTTGCTTTCCCTATTCCTCCTCTTTTGACCTTGGGCTGGTACTCATCCAGATGCTGTGACCGCTGGAACAGTGTTTTCAGTGCCAGTTCCAGCTGAAGACCAAGAGCGCTTTGGCTTTTTTTAGAGCTTCTAAAATCTCCTATTCCACAAAGTCTACCATGAGCTGAAAGGCACTTCAAGTATTTGGGTAACCGTCCATGATGCAGAAGATGCAGGCTGAATCAAGTATCAAGACTGAAGTAGGGCAAGGGTTGTTTGCAGAACATGTGCTCACAATCCCAGCATTTCAAATACTTTGCTCCAAGTTAGACTTCACAGATCCTCCACTTTTAATGAAAACAAACTACAAGAACTAAAGACTGCCTTAAAAAGAGAAGCAATCATTTTTTCATCTGTCCTAATCTTCCTGTCCTGAACAGTGGCTACACTCAGCACTGAGTAAAGAGAACTGAGTTCATAAACACCCCTGTGGGACTAGCAGGAAGGTTGGGACTGCAGACCCCAGGGCATGCTGCTCTGACCTCACATTTGCTGGCACACTGACATATCCTTCTAATTACACTGCTGTCCCTCCAGTGCCAACCGTACTGGGGCTGTGGTCTGGCAGATCTTCCTGCCCAGCCTTGCAGTGTAGCGACCCTACCTGGCTTTAGCCCAGCTCACCAAGAACATTCAGCTATGTTAGCTTTAAGATGTGGACGAATACCTGCAGATGAGATTTCTAAGCAACTTATTTGCCAAACGTACACCTGAACTTCTGTGTCCGGCCAAAGACTGAGGCACAGAGGTTCCTCTGTGCAGTACCACTGCTGGTGGAGTCCTTACAGACTGTGTATTGACTTTGAGAGAAGCTGCCACCAGTCCATGGTACTTGCTGGTACTTGGAGAACAGTGTCGATTTGAGCGCACAGCTCTCCCCTCTCACTGCCTGAGCCATTCCATTGATGCTGGATTTCAAATCAGTGCTTTCTGAATTACCTGCTACTTTGCTGTCACCAAACCCAACTCCTCAGGTTAACAAACAGCCCTCACCGAGGCAAACTTCCCTCAAAACCAACCTCATGCTCTTACTTCCACAACCGAGTTGTCAGGCATCTCAGCTTACTTTCTGCTTTGCTGCTGCCCAGAGGTGAACATAGTGAAGGGCAGAGAAAGTAAGGAGGGATGCAGTTCCCCACCTTGGCAGAGGGGAGTACAGCCCTGCACAACACTTGTTCTGTGGGATGGGTGCTGCTCCACACTCAGCAGGCACTGGTTTCACCAAAAGAAGTCCAAGATGACCAACTGCACCCTTTCTTGTTTGCACAAGCACAAAGCACATGGGAATAAGAAAGGTAAGGAGAGGTGTACTACGCTAGCAAAAGGGACAATGCCATGAGCATCCTGTGCTGGTTTCAATTCCTGGTCCTGGTTTCCTTGTTCCCCCATGATGACCGGAGCTGGAAGTGCACTCAGGCCCTGGATCCAGAGGGGCAGAGGCAGGGGTGAGGGTGAAGGAGGAAGAGGAGAAGAGAAAGAGGAGGACACGTTATGCTCCTGAGCAATTCCTGATATTCAGCCAAACAACTATTGGGTGGTGTCTCAGCTGCAGAGTCACTCATCACATGTTCCCTGACCTCTCCCCACTCCCCCAAACCCTCACCCTATCCTGAAAGACTTCAGTGTGATATGATTGTAAACAGTTACGGATTCCTCCAGTGCTAAGCCCACTACAAGTTGGGCCCACCCCCTCCCCCATTATGTACAATACATTCACCAACAACAGAAATTTATTTAAAAAGGCAACAGGTTAAATTCTGTAAACTGGATCCAGCTCCAAAACACACACGTTAATACTACAAGTAAAATTCCATCATCGTCCTCTTCCACCCTGAAAAATATACCTGAGTTTAGCAGTCAATGAAAGTTCCAGCCCCCACCCCCGCCCTCCCCACCCAAAAATCCCTCAAACCCTGAACGAGACGCAGTCTCCAGTCACGGAAAGCCACTGGTTTGGCGACGCTCGCCCTGCACTGGCGAGCTGGCTGCTTGGCCGGTTGGCTGCGGCCCAGCACCGCGCCGGGATTCCAGCACAGACGCCGTCGGGACGCCGTGATCCATGGACCCGGGAAGCTACATGCTGCTTGGGTGAGGGGAGGGCGGGGGGAAGGCCTGCCCCTCCTCCCCTTTGTCCAAATTACGTGTGGCTTTCGTCTCGTGAGGTCCTTCCATCCTCAGACTAGCTCTGGAAGAAGAAAAAGAAGAGTTGGAGGCTTTTGGAAGGCGGCTTTAGAAAGAAGCAACCTCATGATCTCATGCCGTTACTTCAAAGCTTGCACTACTACCTGAGCTGACAGATGGTCAGCACAGTCAGCTACAACAACACAGACACCCCTAGATCTCTGCCTAACAGTAAGCTCACTTCCCAGCTTCCTCCAACACTTCCCACTGCTAGCAAGTATTTCACTCCTTCAACTGGCAGAGTAAGAAAAGGTTCTCATCCGAACTCTGCTCTCCTTGTGGCCCTTACTTGATCCAGAGGCAACGCTGATGACTTTTGTGGTGTCAGATCTTCTCGAGACATGGTTGCTGGAGGCATCTTCGGGAAAGGAACTTGAGCCTGATGCATTTGCATTCTGGAGCCAGGTTTAATGGAGAGAGTTTTAGCACATTAACATCAAGAGAAAATGCCATCTACTTGGATGAACGCACACATGCAACTTTCACACAGAAACATGCATCTTGCTTGTACTCTCCTTTATGTCTTTCCCCCAGAACGCAAGCTTTAATCCCTCCCTCCGCCTGGCAGTGACTTAGTTGTAAGCCAAGCCCTCTCAGTATTAGGAGAAGGAAAGTTCTTTCATGTGTTTTTCTCTCCTGTCTCACAAGGTGCACTGCTTGTCATGCTGAAGCTATGGCAAAACAGTATAAGCTAAAGCACGTTTATGAAGTCTGAACAGGTGGAGATGGACAGGACAAGCTACCAGGTCTCCATGATTGCTAATGTTACTTGTTTTAAAAAGCTGCAATAGGACTCCCTGCAGCTCACAGAAAGGTCTAAGGGTCCAAGAGCCATCTGTTAGCCTTCCATAGTACCTTGCCAGCTCCTGGGACTTCACTCTGGGCCTTTCAAGGACACCCAACACATGCTGTTACTCAGGCATTGCTCCCTCCCACCTCGCCTTCTCACAGAAAACACACTCTTACCCCGATGGCCTATACAAGTCCTGGGGTGGCCCCGCCATGCCACCTCCACTGCCTCTCTGCTCCATCAGCAAGGCCTGAAAGTGACCTATGTTCTCCTCCCGGCAGCGGTACAGGGGTCCCTCCTGAGAGAGGCCATTAGCCTGGCCAGGGGCTGGATGATGAGACAGGTGGGCATTCATAGGCGATCCATACGTCCTGGGCTGGAAATGACTGGCAGGATGCCTGGATGCATAGGGAGAGCCAGTCTGTAGCATCACCCCGTGGGGAGGGAAAGCTGATGGCCCAAATCCCATTCCCGAGCCCAGGTGAGGTGGGGGAGCTCCGTAGAGAAACTCTCCTGCTGCCACAGAGCTTTGCCTCTTCGTGGCCGCGTTGTGGTTGTCCAAATCTAGGAACTCTTTGGGACTCTCCGGCCGCTCCTGGGATTCCTCGGACTTCTCATCTTCAGGCCCCAGATCCTGCCCATCACTTGGAGAAACCTCTTTGGCACTCGCTACGTCCATGCGGTTGGGAGAAGCCAGGGCAGCACTCAGTGCCTCACAGCCCTGCAAGCTGCTCACATTCCCCCGGTCGGAGAAAGGGGGTCTGGTCAGGGGCGGGTGGCCGCTGGGACTGGCCTGGGGGTGGAGAGGCCTCTGCCAGTCCGAGTAGCCCTGTGGACAGGCATAGTAGGGTGGCCGCTGGTAGTGGTGGTAGGAAGGTTGAGGCTGGGGCTGGTAGGGGTAGGGCATGCCCTGGTGGGGCCGATAGCGAGGGAAGACCCCGGGGTGGGGGTTGCTTGGCTGGAAGCCCCGTGCAGGGAAATGCTGTGGGTGGGACACCGGGGGAGGCTTCCCACCCATCACCGGGCCGAACCCTTGCAGCCCTGGGTTGATGTGGTAACGAGCGGCTGAATTTGGGTACTCCAGACCTGGCATGTACAGCGGGTGGAATTGGTTGGGAGCAGCCCCCACAGTGCCAGCGTCCATGGCGGGAAGGCTGGTGCCCTGCCCCATGCAAGGCACAGCCGCTTCAGGCAGAGCCTTCCCCCCGCTGCAGAGGGGCTTCTCCATCAGGCTGGCAGCCAGCCCCTTGCTCTCTGCCGGCCCTTCACCCGCTGCCCCGTTCTCAGACACAGGTCCTCCTCGCTCAGGGGTGGACGCCAGGTCCCTCATGCACCCCTGAGCACCTGGGCCGGCGTAGCTGCTCTCGGCCGGCCACGTGCCCTTGCTCTGGTTGGCCTTCAGCTCGCCCTTCAGGCCGGAGCTGTCTCCCTCCCCGTCCGGGGGCAACGTGCGTCGGGTGCACTCCATGGGCAAGGGAGGCTTGGGATGAGGTAGGAGTTTGGCGTAGGCCCTGTCAGGAATGCCGATGCACTGAGCCTTCTCCTCCATGCCTGCCAGCGGCTCCACTGGAAAGAGAGGGGGGAAACGTCAGGTGCTGGTCTTGTTTTGGAGGGTAGCCCTCCTTATTTGCCAAAAAGTAATTTCAGATATGCCAAAACAACCTCCCAGGGCCTACTTTTGGCAGAGAGAACAGCAGCCTCATTCACGATGGGCTTCTCTGCTCCACATCTGCTGCCACAAAGCCTCAGCAAAAACTTGAGGGGTAGCTCTGATAAATCCTCAATATTCGGATGGAGGAAGCACCCCAAGGTGCTGAATTGTGGCAGTGGAAGTGGAATGACTTTCTAAAGCCATAAAGGTGGTTCCATCAAAGATTTCAAAGTACTCCAAAGCCTAAAATACCTCACCCTCTACTCAACTCCATTCACACGATGGCCAGAGCACAGCATCAGAATAAACGTGAGTTTTGTAAGGGCTGTAGCCTTCCTCCCACAGCCAACAGAGAGCTCCTCTTTCACAGACCTTTAGCAATCCCAAAGGGCTTTTTTGCAAATGTTGGGCAACCTTTTCAGAGCTTGCTCTTTTAAAAGAGTTCTTTTTAAAACTACTCATAACGTTGCACATCTCTCTGGGAAAGATGGCATATGTGAACTGAATCCTTATGATTTCCATTAAGACACAGCCCCACTGTATTCTGCAAATCACCATCAGAGTAACATGGCACACATGGGTTTGGGCTGACAGATGGGTGTGCAGAGGCTGTCTCATGGAGAAGTAGTGCTGGAAAATACTGCAGGTGCTCTAGGAGAGTGAGCCAAGGGCTGGAGCTTTTTTGGTTTCAGGTTGTATTGCCCCTCCTGGTCCACAAACCCTGCTTGTCTGCTGTTGGGCAAAAGCAAATACCAAGGTACTGTGAAAGTGATCATGGCCATGTTTTAACCAATTGCGATTTAGAGATCTCAGAAAGGCTTAGGCCTAGGTTGGGAGGGACCTTAAAGCTCATCGAGCTCCAATGCTCTGCCGTGGGCTGGTTGCTTTCCAGCAGCTCAGGCTGCCCAGGGCCCCATCCAACCTGTCCCTGAACACCTCCAATGAGGCATCTAGTGTTTCTCTGGGCAGCCTGTGCCAGGGCCCCATTGTCCCCTGAGGTATTTTTAGGAATTAGGAATTTTTTTCCTAACATCTAAACTAAATTTCCCCCCTCTTAGGTTAAAGCCATTCCCCCTTGTCCTATCACTTTTAGACTGCATTAGACTCAGAGATGTGGCCACTCTGCTCTGAAATCACTCAGTGTTCTCTCCCAGTCTCTGTTCTATATCCAGCACAGCAAAATGACAATGAGCTTTAAGCAATGCCACACAAGGAAAGAGTTTCCTCTTAGGGCAAGGCACACAAGGCACTGATAAAAAATACAAGGTTTTTGATCTCTAGTTTACCAGCTAGAATTAATGAAATACTTGTTTTTGATCTCTAGGGTTTTTTGATCTCAACTTTAGGTTTAAGTTTTTTTTGATCTCTAGATTACCAGCTAGAGTGAATGAAATTCCACTAGAAAGAAACTTGTGGTGGCACACATGACATGCTGCCATCCCATGTGAACTGACATGGCTGCTCAGCGCCTTGCTGGCAGTGCTCTGTGAAGACACTGAGATGTTAAGCTCATGAGGCACATGTGCATTTCAGTGAACTCATGCTGACAGATACTCAAAGAAGTGTATTTAAACCATTTACTCGCATAATGTCTACTCTTCTTACCTAACTCTTTGCAGATTCAATTTTTATATTAAATCCAAGTGAGTCGTAAGAAGCATCACAGACTGTGCTTTGCACTTGCACCCAAAAGCAAACTGATAACTTGCAGGTATGACTGGAAAGGAGGGGAACTCTGGTAAGCTACAGTGAAATGAAAAATCTTAGAAAAAATCTAAGTGATGGCTGGAGCAGGAAATACATAAAAAATACAGGCTTTGTGCATCTGCAATACAGTTAAGTTTGGTATGACAAGAGTTTGGAGCAGTAGAGCTACCCCTTGTGAGTGTCCAGCCCCTGGGGACAGCACCTTGCTCCCCATGGGCACAAAAATCATACAATCATTTGAGTTGGAAGGGACCTTTAAAGGTTGTCTAGTCCAACTTCCATGCAACAAACAGTGACATCTACAGCTAGAAGGATTCATGAGGCTGCACCCTCTGCATCCAGAGCCTCTGGCAGCAGCAATGACGAACGAAAAGCTGCTGGGTGGCCTCTGGTCAGTGCCATGAGGAGTTACCTTGGTTGCTCTCTGGCTCCATGGTCTGATCCTGTGAGTTTCCATTCCCCATGAGTGGCTTTGGAGGCGGCATGCCGGCAGAGGCAGCGTGAGCCAGCTGGGGAAAGGGCCCAGGAAGGTGTGGTGGGGGTGGCTGGCGAGGGTGGTAAGGCACGCCTGGTGGGCACACACGGGACGACAGCTGCTGCATGGCAATCATCTCTGGGCTGTCCATCATGGAGTCCCCACCCTGGCACCCTCTTTGAACCTGAGGTGGCCCCCCGAAAAGAGCAGCTGGTGGCTGCGGCATCCTCTGGCCGGTGGCTTTCCCAGATGGTCTGATGTACCCTGAGGGAGGCACCCCGTGAGGTAGAAAGTTTGATTGCTCAGTCCACTGGTTGGGAGGCAGAGGAGGCCGTATGGCCTGAGGCTCCATCATATGGCCCATGGTACGGGGCTGGAGTGAGGGTGCCGGCCCCATGGGTGCCTTCTCCTCTGGCCCCACTGCACCCTGGCTGGTGGTTCCATGGCTGCCATTCCACAGGGCAGGGTGCCCACGGTTCAGGTACTTGTAGGGCCGGTACATGTGTCCCGGTGGCATCTCTGAACCCTCTGGTGGCCTCACTGGAGGCCCGTTGTGCCTGGGAGGAAGGAATCCCTGCTGGAACTGCGCTGGTGAGTAAACGGCGTCAGGAGGGGGTCCACTCATGCATCCTAGCTGCAAGGTGCTGGGACGGGGTCCAAGGCCAGCGACATGGGTTGACCCCGCACACACCTGCTTCTCAGGAGCAGCCAGCCTGTGCCCACGGTGCTCACTCAGTCCCACGGCCGGCTGGGAAGGAGAGAGAGTGGCTAAGTATCAGTTGGAGGAAGGTGGGTAAGCAGCACCACTAGTGTGCCAGCAGATTGCTCTGAAGAGTGGCACAAAGGGGAGCAGAGGGGACCTGCAGGGTACCTTGCTTTGTTATTAGCAAAAGCAGATAGCAGCAAGTCTGGAAGCTATGGGGTTTCTTGTTTGTTTTTACCTGCATGGCAAAGTGCTGGTGCTGCTGAACCGGGTCTCCAGGATGGGGCTCTGGCACTCGTGGTGAGCTATAGAGTTTTGTCGGATCAGATCCACGCAGGGGGCCAAACGTTCCTGGTACAGCTGGTCTCTGGGAGACAAGGAGGTGTGTGGGAGGGAGAAACAAAACCATTTATGAGATGTAAAAAAGCAGCAGAGCTGCTCCAATCATGGAGAAGTCGAGATCAGAAGAACCACACAGAAAAGCAGACGGGTTTTTTGGATACACCATGAAAAACCCACAGGCTTTCTCATGAGATGACACAGTTCCCCACTGTCTCCCACTCCACGTGTCCCTGGGCGCAAGCTGTTGTATACTCACCCACCTCCCAGCTAACTGGGAGCAAGCAAAAAGACTGGAGGGGACAGCTCTCCTCTCCTCGGAGCAAACCACAGGAGCTCATGAGCAGAATGACATGAGTGATTTCTTTCAAAAGAATTGCTGTCTCTGGCTCTTCTACTGGCTTCCACTGTCTGCATCACAAGAATGGCCCTAAAACATTATTTGATTTCTAGCTAAAAAGAGAGAGGTATCCTGGACCTCAGAGGAGCAGCTGTCACGCTACACCCCAAGACATCACTGGTTAAAATGGAAAAGACAGTGAAGGATGGGCGAGGAGCAGCCCATAGAACAGGCAGAACAGGTGGTCCTCAGAGAAGAAACGTCAGGCTAAAGGGAGGTCACTGCTACAGCCCAGGGTGGCCTTGTGTGTGGTTTTGTTTACCGCCTTTATGAATGCTCAAAGCACAAAATGCAGCAGTACGCAGATGGCACAAAGTTACCAGGCATCTGTAAACAATTGAGACAAAAGAAGGCTGGCTTGCTCAGCATCATAAACTGGAGGTTAAAAGAGGAAACGTGACTGCTTTACATGCACATGGAGTATCTCTCCAGAGAGAGAACAGAACTGGGGGAGCTGAGGCTGACCAAGCATACATGGGTACTTGCCGATGTAGGATAAGACCATTCCGATCTACTGTGTCAGCAATTTGGAACAGCCTCCAGTTACAGAAGTAGCCACTCATCTAGCCTCAACACACTGCCTATACAACAACTAATTTCTGTCCTGTTTCCTCAGTTGACAACATGGAGACCTGGCAAGACTGAACTGTTTCAGATTAAATTTAAGGGCTAAAAAGCGTGAGTTTGAGAAATCGCAGCTCTGAGCCTCAAATCTCTGGGAAAAGATCCTCACCACATTCCACAGGGATGCCACAGAAGAGTTTTATGCTCTTTACCCTCCCCTGCCTCCACAGCCCTGACCAATAAAAACAATCAGAAACTACTCCTTACCATCTGGCCAGGATGTGGCACAGGGCTGGGCATGCCACCGTACTGCAGCGAGCGGGGGAAACCTCGCCCATTGGAAGGGCCCACTTCTCGAGGGGGCTGCATAGAGTTTCCACTTGGATCCTCTGCAGAGGATGAGGAGAAGGAGGAGGACGAGGAGGAGGAGGAAGAAGCAGGAGCCCTGGAAGTAGCTCGATATGGTGGAGGTTTCCCTCCATTTTCCAGGCGTTGTTGCCTCTTGCCTGGTCCCTCTGAGTCTCGTGACCGAGTCCAAACATTGCCACTGCTGGAGCGGCCTGTCCGCCGGCTCCTTTTCTCCCGCCTCCCATCTTCTCTGATCCAGAACTCCTCGTCCGTGTCTCCGTCTTCCCCAGGGAAGTGCTTCATCATTGCTCGGTGGAAACATCTCTCCAAATTGTAAGCCATCTTGGTATATTCTGCCATGAAAAAAATCCAGCCATGTCAGAGACAGTCTTACAGAGAAGAACAGTTAAGCAACATCGGACTTTCCTCGTTTCCTCAGCCAAATTACCTCCACAAATTTTTTTGGATAAAGACTTTTGTTTCTATTTAGTTGACTTCGGTTTATGTTCTTAAACTTGATAAGCAATGCGGCATCAGATTTGTTCAGTAACCCCACCAGAGGACAGGCACACAGGCATGACAAAGTGCCACTAACAGGCTTGCACAGTCAGCATTAACCTAATGTCCCAGAATAGAGCCAAGAATTACATTATGACAGATACCACCTCTGCTTGCAGAGATGCGTGACCTGCACAGTTAGCCAGCAGAGAAGAAATGTTAACTTCCAAAGCTATCTGATTATCTTTGGAGGCTTTTCTTGGACTGGTTCAAATCTCTACTGTATGCTACAAGACAGAGAAAAATCAGCAAAAGGCGATTTCATCCACATGCAGTTTTTAAAGCATTTGCCGACCATGACAAAAAAGCTGTTACAAATATCAGTGTCATAATTGTGTCATTTCCACAGTACAGCTCTGCTCACAGGGGCTCCTACATTTCATTGGAATGGATAAGAATAAAAAAAGACATGTGAGAGGTGTCAATGACAAGGGCTTGAAGCAAATGGCTTTCCAGTTGTTTCTGCTGAAGTAGCCCAGAAGTTCCTCGGGAAACAGAGCTCTCCCAGTGGCAGCACAGGAATGCTTTTACTCGAGGCCCACGGTGACAAGCTAAAGAGCTCAAACTAATTTCACTTTGAAGGCAGTCTGCAGTGATGACCCACCAGATGGGAACTGATTTCTTACCTAAGCAACATGCAGAATTTTAATTGGCATGACAATTAAACTCAGGGTTTCCCATTTGCGGACTCATGTTATTCATTCAATAGCCAAGAAAGCTAAAAAAAAAAGAGATGTTTTCCATCCCAAAGGCTAATTTCTCAAATTTTTGTAGTATACTGCATACATTAGGGGCTGACCAAACTCCTCTGCTCTTCAAATAATATGTTAGATAGTACGAGACAAAGAAGCACAGAAACATAAGCAGGCACTCAAAGGAACACCTTGTAAAGAACAAACAAACAAAAAAAACACAAACAGATTTTGTATGTTCCATCTTCACCATCTACCAACATAGGAGTCCCATTGTGCCAGACCAAAAATCAGCATGACAGTTGTGCTAAAAACCTGTCTAATCCCCAGGCCTTATTACTCAGGAGCTCTTACTCTATCCTCCAGACTCTCAAAAAATACCCTGGAAGAGAGTAAGCACAAATCCAGTTCTGGTGGGTAGGGAGAGATCTGTACTTGTTTTGACTCAGCACTGCAAATAGATGAACTCAGTATCTTACTGCTCTTACCACTGCCTTCACCATTGTACTTGAGACAGTTCCTGAACATGGTCTTCATATCACCCACAAATTCTTCCTTGGTGCAGTATTGACCTCCATTCAACTTCTTCTCCATGCTAGAGATGTCCATGGGGGCCTGAAATGCAACAAAGCTTCCCTTGAGTTAGGGTGAATGTGGGACTTGCAAGGTTACAAAATTACAAGCTTTTTCATAGAAAGGCATGCAGAGCAGAGGCTCTCATCATTCATTTCCTAGACCCAAAGGAACACCTGCAATTTGACTTTGAGGATAACATAATCCACAGAACTTCAAAGCACCAATAAATAATTGCACCCTAGCCAGCAAACAACGTCAGCCAGGCAAGTTGGATGGTCTTCCCTACCTTAATGATCTGGTAGTAGTTGGGAGCATACGACTCATCAACAGGCTCCAAGAAAGGCCAAGAATCCTTGTGAGCCTTTACCACATCTAGAACTGGTAGTCACAAAAGACAGGCAATTGTTAGACTCACACACCCAGGGAAGTCATTCAAGAAGAAAACTGGGACAAGACAACTAACCTTTGTACATGGCTGTGAACTCATCATCCAGTTCAAAGCTGCAATTGGAAAAACAACAGTGAATACAGACTTAGGACATACAAGGCATTTCCTTTTACCTCATCTTCCCTTCCACACCACATGCAGTGCCATGATGTTATCAGGTCTCATCACAAACACTCCTCTAGCATGGAACGAATCCAAATGTTCCTCAGCTTATTCCTTGTTGCTCTCAAACCTCGTTTCTCCCTCATTTCTGCGAATGACCACACTCCTCCTCTCCCCACAAATGTTTCACTGCACAGTTGTGCTGCACACACGGCTGCATACTCACAGATCCTTGGTCCTTCGCTCTTCCCTGGTAGGGGAACTGGGATCCAAGTGGGAAAGCTCAGGAGGGAGCTCCTTCCCCTGTGCCAGCAACCAGGCCCGCTCTTCACGAAGTTTCCTCCTCCTGGCTCTTTCTGCAGCAGGAAGGGGAGATGAGCAAAGAAGCCATTCAGCACTACTTGCCAGCAATGTCTTGTAGGGAAAACTCAGGCAGTTCCTGTGTCTCTCAAGAACTCCAGTGAAATGTTCTTCCAGTAAAAACAGCAAAGAAGCAGAGGAGCTGAGAAAATACCATGCACCACAAACATGCCTCTTTAGTTTTTGTCGACTCTACCATCAGCAATTTTGGCATGATACTGTGATGCAGATTCTCCCCTAGCCAACCTCTTGAAAAGTTCCTGACCACAGCATGGTACAAAGAGTGAAGACAAAGCACAGACTGAGGCATAGATCAGTTCAGTGGAAAAATCTGGCTTATGAAGCTACCATCCTACAGCTGCTCACCGTTACTCCCACGCTGCCAAAAAGGAGCAATTATTCCTCAGCCACATGAGCTCGAGGCGGCTGGCTTTGCACTGAGGTTGATAAAGAACAGTGCTGAAGGATGAGTGAAGTTCTCCCATCTGGGTGGCAACAAGTAGCTAGGGTTAATGATATTCTCCATCTCCACAGCTAGCTCTGGGAAGATTGTTCAGGTGGGCCTTCACAGCCAAGGTAAGTAGTCCACCACACTGGAAGGCCACTGGGACAGGTTTGGTTTAAGAGGTGAGAGACAGGAAGAAGCTATGTTAGTAATATAACCCATGGACTGCAACCAGACAGCTGGCTAACAGACTGCTTCATAATATATAGTTTATGGACACTTATGAACCTCATTTCCTTTTTGTTAAAGCAAATCTGAATTCATTTGACTTGCTAAACACCTGCAATTGTATCAACCTTCTGTTGAAGCAAGAACTTTCTGTGAAAATACTCAAGGAGAGATGATACAGAAAACAGGCCACATCTGGGGCACCTGCTCTGCAAAGGTATAAATAATCTTGCTGCCAAAAGAAAGTTTGAGATGGAAAGCAGGTAGACAAGGAAACTAGGAATGGGCATCTCCAGAATAGCTCTATCTGTATGCTCTTAGAGTCCTTACTCTGACGTGAGAGTCACCATTTCCATAGATATTCCATTGCTAAATAAAGGTTTACACGGTTTTCCTGTAGATAATGAAAAAAACATCCGTTTCCCTGAAAAGAGTTGACAGTCATAGCCTGTGCCCAGTCAAAAAAGCAATGGATATCTCTTCCAGAAAAGAACCAGAGGTGTCACATTAACATACTGACTTGACCACCATTAGCACCGTTGCAAATCATGGCTTCACTTCAAGAACAATTTCCTCATTTTAAAGCATATTCCAACAAGAAAACAGTTATTGTTCAGAAATAGCTACAACGTGGATGTTTTCAGAGAAATTCATGGCCAAATATATCAAAAACTGGTTTAAAAAAAAATAAAAGTCCAGATTTTCCATAACCAGACTGTAGGTTGCACTGAAGATGACAGGACAGGACTTGCATCTAAGATGTCCTACAGAACCCATCAGCATCTTTTATACCCTGTAATGAGAAGTCCAACATCAAACTACAGTTAATAGAGATTATCAGAGTCAATCCAAGCACAGTTCAGTACTACACGCTTCTTTGGTAAAACTGACATTGCTTAGATGACATTATTATTACGGATGCCTAAGTGAAAAAGCTGAGAAACACATGCTGCAATGACCTGGGCAGAAAAAGGAGAATCTCATGGCAACAGCAACCAAGAGGTAAGGTCATGTCGATTTTAGAAGTCCATCAGTGCTTGCCAAGGACCTGACACAGTAAACTGACAGGAATAGGTGTGTGCTACCCTGCCACCAGGCCACAGTTCAGGCCCCTGTACCACAGGAAGATTACACAGCATGTTAAAGGTAGAGCTCACTGTCATGCTGTTGATATGGGTTGAGATCTATTCAAGTATCAAAAGCTAACCAATGCTCTAAAAAGTACCTCAAACAGCTAGGAAGTCACGTATGTGAAAGCTAATGCTTGAGCAGCATCTAGGAAGATAACTGGAAGACTCTAATCTTCTGTTCTGGTAGAAATCTAGAAAACTGCTTTAACTCAAAGTCAGGAAAGTCCAGATGGGCCCAGCAGGAGAGTCACTAAATGGGGTGTGCATTGGAGGGGAGGGAAGTGAAACTGCAGACTAGAAAGAGGAAATCCATCTGAAAACAGGTATAGAACCTAAAAACAAAAGCCAGGTGAATTGCTCATGAAGACTCAAAGAGCACAAACATTCCACTCTGTTTCATATCACCCCTCTACAGAAGATCTTAAAAATTGATTGGGATTTAAAAAAAGAGGGCAAATCACAATAAAATCTTTGTACCCTAAAAGCTCAGTCAGTGGATATCCATTTTTAACAAGACTGAGCCAAGCAGAACAGATGACCTTATTTTCAAATCACTTTCTGTTCATCATAAGAACTATCACAGTCCTATGCTAGTGGAGGATGTGCTTGACAATAAGGAAAGATGGTTAAGAAGACAAAGTTTTTCCTGGAAAACTGCTGTTTGGGATTTAACCAAACAAATAATTTAAATAACTTGTCCACACAGCTTTAGCAATTCTTTAAAAGTGGACTTCTCTTGACTTAGCCTAAAATTACTGAGGAAAAGTTTGAACTAGACTGAAAGAAACTGCTCAAACCAAAATAAAAGCATGCCTGTCAAGGAAAGCACTAATGAATACAAAATGGCTTAAAACAATCCACTGACCAGCCCCACACCGGTTTTCTGAGTGGCTCTGGTGTGTTCACATCAAATGACACAGCGATTGTGTTTACCCAAAAACTGACAAAGCTTATAAGAAAACAATACCTGCCCAACTCTGAATATTAGATTTGTCTTTGCAGCTCTTCAGGATCTTCAAGATTAATTTTGTCTACACAGGTAGAGAATTAAAGCACAAAGAATATGCAATATGCCAAGGTGAAACAGATGTCTGTGGCAGATCTGGATACTGGGTGACTCTGAACTTAAAGTACCAGATTAGCCAGGACTGGCAAGCAGAAATATATGAAGGCCAAGGAAGTAATTGGATTCTCTGAAGGTTAGAAAGTAAGCAGGTAAAAGAAGCTATTCTTAGATAACATCTGGTCTGCTACCAAACATCTGGTAGCAAACTGTTTCATCTTGGAAAGTTTACGGGGTTTGCATGAGCTTTTTTTTTCCCCATCCCTTTCTTTATCTATTTAATGATTCGCAATACTGATACTGCCATGCAGCATGAGAACAGTTTTCTGAAGATGCTGTGTTTCCCTGGAGCTGCGAAAGCCCAGCCAGCCACTGTGGCAAACAAAGCAGAAAAAAAACCCTGATGTTGTCACTTGCCAGTGCTCTGTGTAGTCTGGTCCTCTCACCTTTAGTTCTCTGGCTGATGAGGTCAGTAGCAATATACAACCACTACTCTTGCTACTCCCATGTCATCTCCTTCCCTCTTGCCCTGAAAGGAGTCCTCCTTTCATCATGCAATAGGCCAAAAGAACAAGTCAGTAAGAGTTAAGTCAGCCAATCCTGAGCACAGAGAAATACATGAGGGGCACAGTGGGAAGATGAAAGGAGGAAGCAGAGGAACAATATGAATAGTGAGAGAAAATGAGTACATCTCAAGGAAGAAGATATAACTGAAGGGCACATAAGAGAAGAGTCTTCAGCACAGAGATGAAGGACAAGACAAAAAAAACCTACTGTCAGGACATTTTATCTGAGCCAAGTCCAAGAAAAGATATCCCCATTAGCATACCTGGCAGGAGAGGAATGCAAACAGCAGACCTCAACTCAAGGCCTCAGTTTCAGCTTTGAAATCTCCCACCTCTGCTTCACACTGGCTGCACATACCTTCCACTGCTTTGACCTTCTCCTCCATCTCTCTCTTTCTCTCTTCCTTTAGCAGCTGCTCCTGCTCTCTTTTCTGCACTGCTATAAGGATTTGGCGCTCCTCTTCTTCCTCTCTGCGTCTCTGCTTCTCCATTGAACTGAGCACATTTGGGTTTACCTGAGACAAAACAGCACACAAAAAAAATGTAATGCATTGCTTTATTCAAGTCTGAGCAGAGGCAGGTTTACTTTGAGCAAGTATTAGGCACAGTGAACGGCTGGAACAACAAGGAAAAGATTTGTACATATGAATTCTCAGATGAAAAGGAATGTGTAAAGGAAAGTTACTTGTCAAGCAATGAAACCCTACTGATTCAAGGAGAAAGGAAGGAGAAGTGATTGGTTAGACAAACTGCTGCTCCATCAGGGATGTATCATTTGGATTTCCCTTCTGGGCAAAGGATTCTGTCTGTTGCTGGCTCTATGCAACAACTTCTACTCCTTCCATCTAGCTGAGTCTTGAGTTGCAAGAGTGATCAGAAAAAACTACTCTGCTGAACCTGACTCTATGATAAAATACACAGTACTTGGGACAGAAAGAGACCAGTATGGCCTTACCTCAAGGTATTTTTTGTGTTTCCCTTCAAACTGTATTTCTGCATGCTAATCTCCCCTAAAGTAGCTCTTGCTCATTTATTTGGGCAGTTTTTCCTATTGAGTCCCCTGGCCAGTTTTCTCACTCAAGTACGCCTGGTTCTTTATTGCCCTACTTCCTTACCTCCCCATGCCCAGCAGGCTGTAAGGCTGTGTTTGATCCCACTTAAGACTGCACACTTCCCAGACCAGGAATTGCCTGGTCCTGTTTCACCAATAAAGTGTGAAGTATGTATACGACAGTGTGGAATAACCTTTATTGGTTTAATTTAATTAAACAACAATTGAATCAGACATCTACTCTTTGACTTCTGCAAGATCAAGGTACATGTGCCTTATCAGCATGGAATGTTGACTAGAAATGAACAGTGTGCATACAGTTCCATACAGTTTTATTCACGTTAATTTTCAGTGACTAACCAGAAACTATCACTTAGGTAGAAGGCATTTCCTGAGGATTAGCAATCAGCTGGAGTTCCCTGGTTGGTGCTCAGACCATCAACCTCCCCAGGCCTATTATTAATCCCCAGAAAAAATCTGGCACCATGGTTACTATTTTGTACTTGTTTCATTATCTAAAAGGGAAACCTCAAGGTGTTTGGGTAAATGCCTAGAAATGTTGTCTGGTTTTACCATACGTTCACTCCCTCTCTGCCTCTCCTTCCCCTACAGACTGTTACCCTACTATGTCCCCCTGTAGCTCTCTGCAGTGAGCATCACGCGTTATCTCCCTGTCCCCAGTAGAAATACATCAAGAGAATTCTGCTTCCACCAGCAGCAGCTATGGGAAAAAGTGTCCAGGATGGGATTCTTCATGATATCAGGACCAGAGCCTGCATTTAGGGACAGACTGGATTTCAAAAACACCTCCTCTGTGCTGATCTTTTTAGGCAAAACTCACAGCATGATCTCACCACCAGGGAACTCTGCCTGTGTTCTTTCCCTTTTTAGATCTTAGCCAGCTATTAGCACTTAATGCTTCCACTGCTTTCCTAGGGAAACTGTTCTGTGAACCCATATTCATTTAGGTTAGCCATGTTCTCCTCACTTTCAGTCCAAAGTTAATTTTTCACCCTCTTGATCCATCCAGTTATGCCTAATTATGCTCTCCAGGGGTGGCATAAACGCTCCTCTTATTCAGCTGCATTCCTGTGTTTATGGGCTTCCTCAGACACTTGCACAAAACTTCTGTGTTTCTGTTCTTAGGTAAAATGTTTCCTTCTAAAGCAGTCCTTCTTGCTCCCTAATCATTCCAGTTGTCTTTCTCAGATGCCTTCATCTAGCAATCAATATGTAAACACCAAGATGCCCAGCACTGACACTGGTACATCAAGTACAAGAGGTTAAGAACTGACAGAATTAGGTTTTACATTTTCACTTTCTATTCTCCTCACCTCTTTCTCAACCACTACTATCCTGTTCTCTACTCACACACTGCACTTATCTTTTCAGCTTGATCCTGACAGTCTCAAAACCACTTTCTTCTAAATTTCTTGTCCAATCCTTAAAGTACAATAGAAACAAACAAGCAAAAAACCCTCATGTTCCATAGCCAGTAGGAAAAGAGGAGAGCAGAAACCAGCCACCAGAAGTCAGCACAGTAAGGATTTGATTGAGGATGTGACCATCAGCCTTTAGGTTCTCTAGCCAGTGGAACTAAGCCAGCCTAGCATGCCACATTACTTGTGCGGGTGGTGCACAGGTAAGACCTCCTCCTAGATTCATACAGTATCCATCATTCAATACCTACAGAAATGTGACCACAGTATCCAAGTAGCAGCAGTGACACCAGAACCTCTCCAAGCCTGCTGAGTGCACTGAGCACTCCATGCTGTAATGGCGCAATACAGAATCCACACATTCCAGATCAACTCACCACAAATGTGGCCTTCACAAAGCAGGTCTCCTTTCAAGCAAAGGAGACAATGCCATCCTAACAGATCTTGTAAGAGAACGGAAAAGCAAAAACAAGAAACTCTGACTGGAAGGCATCCAAGGCTGCAGTAGATGCCCATAGGCATAGCATTTCTCCCTGCAGTGCTTGCAGGGCAGTGGCAATGCTGGGATGGGCTCTTCAAGCCACTATAGATGCAGAAATAGCTTGATTTTCAGAGAGATCTAATGCCTACCACTCCACTTACACCCACTGGAGCTGACAGTGCTCCTCTCAGTGTTTAAAAAACAAAAGACCAAAACCGAACAAAATTGGACAGGAGGTCCCAAACTCGTACTAGATGCAATAGAATCAAATACCTGTTGGCACGACAGTCGCAAGAAACTAACACAAGTTAAACTTTATTCTTGAACGAAGAGGTGGAAAAGGACATTTCTCTGGCTTCATGCATACATGAAAACAGCGACCCACACATTGTGACCATGGCATCACCACCTCCTTCCCTCCGCCAGGGAGCACTCCAGGACACAACATTGCCGCCTCCCCCAGACCCCAAAAGGGCAGATTTTCTACTGCTTTGCTTTCAGACACTGGGTATCAGACTTCAGGAGGAACCGGAGGCACAGACGCCCCAGCCCCTTGCCCTTCAGACCCTCCCTGCTCCAATTTCTGCAGTGCTGCCCTAATGAGGGTGCTGCTCAGGCAACTCTTTAATGAGGAGCTAATCCGAACCACCTGTTGAGAAACCCCCGCAGGATTGGGAGCCTATGAAGGAGTTGCATCTCGGACCAATGTGGCATCCACATCACGGAGCTGGGAGGTGGGGGTTACCCCCACACGGGACCCAGGTTTTCTCCTCGAGGTTTGCCCACTGCCCACCCCTTGCTCAGCCAGCGAGCCATCAGACATGCTAGCACCTTCCCTGGCTCCCTGCAGCACATGCAACTGCCACATCCCTCTGGAGATTCACCACCCTCGTGCTGGCAGGAGCTGGAAGGGCCCCTGCTTGCTGGAAAACGTTTCACTGGCCCACAGGCAGCAATTAACAACCCTCTGCAGCCGCAGACCTGGAGCACCTGCGGTACTGATTAGCATCATTCAGGCTCCATGTGTTTCCCACTCCCCTTCTCCACTGG
Source organism: Odontophorus gujanensis (assembly GCA_013399175.1). Lineage (NCBI taxonomy): Eukaryota > Metazoa > Chordata > Aves > Galliformes > Odontophoridae > Odontophorus > Odontophorus gujanensis. The sequence goes on along the minus strand of VXAB01010060.1, from coordinate 543,534 downwards.
GATTTCTGCTGCCAGTGAACAAACACGTGGCTCTGCACTTCCTGGACAGGGGGCTTAGCAGAGAGCAATGCTGGCCCCAAACTGACCATCACCAGGGTCTTATTTTCCTCTCTGCAGGCTTTTATCTGCAGCACGATGAGAGGCTCTTCCTTCCTTTATGTATTCTAAGTAATCACATTTATTGTGGGGAGCTGTACTTTCTCCTTTGTTTTGCAGGAAACCCTGACACACGTGGAATATTCCCTGCCATTCAATTTCCCAGGGTTTGACAGCATTCTGGGACAAAACACCAGATAACTATGCTTTCATTACATCTACAGTGAGGGATTATGCCAAAGTCTGATAGAACCATGCCACGTTTTTCCTCCAAAGCTAATCCATTATTGCTTGACCAATTTTTCTCTACAGAAGTTGCCAGTTCAAAGATCCCCCATCTCTGCCATACTGTGCCCCTGGCTGTGCCAACGTGACTGTTGGGAGCTGAGTGGTGAACTGAATTGGAAAACTGATCTATGTTAAAAATAACCTCGACCAAAGAAAAAGGTTATATTTAACTCCAGTCATCTTCCTGGGTCTGGTTCACTGCACAGACCCACAAGCAGCAGTGCCGTGCCATCGATGGGGTGGAGGACATGAGGGTGAGGAGGCATGGAAAGAGCTGCTCGAGCTGGTTTGACAAGCGTTTCTTTAAGCAGCCTAAATCATGACTTTTGTTTCCATCTGATTCCTTCTAGTTCAGCTCTGTGCTGAACACAAGTCATTCTCTCTCTCTGCTCTATCTACACCCTCATGTGTTTGCAGCCTCACGTTTTTCCCTTGGCTGAATTTCTGTCATTTCCCTTTGTAAGCCAGTTCTTCTAGCCCTCTCATCCTTCTTCAACTTTTCTTTGAACTGCCTCGAATGTGCCAGCACTTTCATTGAAGTGGAATTCCCCAGGCTGAGCGCAGATTTCCATATGCAGCTGCACCAGCGTCTGCGGCAAGGCCGGTTACCTCCGCGATCCAGAGGGCAGCACCTCCCTGCTCTCCATAGAAACCCTGAGTGTCAGCCTGCGTTTGACCGGCATTACCACCCATCTTTCTTTCAGCACAAGCACTTTCAGACGGCTCCTTCCCACTGAATAGCGATGCTGTGGTTTATTTTTTCCCCCAGGAGGCATCTGCTCTCGCCTCCCTTCGTCGTCCTCCCCCTTGCACCCCCCCTCACCTCCTGCTTGATTGGTTTGATGGGCTGATGGTCAGACATCCACCTGGGAGAAAACTCTGTCCGTTGTAGACGCTTCTCCTGAAACAGGGTTGAGAATTGAGGGAAAGAAAAAGAGTGGAGGAAATTAGGGCACATCAGTGATAGCGGCAGGAGAAATTCTGGGGGTGAGAAGTGACCATGAAATCCCTTTACAAGGGTAGCAAACACACTGAACTCAGTCCAAGAGTACCATGCTGACCGAAGAGACCATTTACAAAGCCTTCCAGCTGAAGGATCCCACTTCTATCCTGTCCCAGCTGAAAACATTCCTTTAACGGACAGTACCCATCAGAGTCTGGGAGTTCTGACACACTACCTCAAGCAGACTTAGAGAGGACAGCCAAAGCAGCAGTCCCTGCAGTAGAGCCAGCAGAGAAACTGCAGTAAAAGTGAAATCAGAGGCAGTTTGCATAGAAAAGCCAGGCAGTAAATCGCAGCAGTTCAAAGCAGACAGATTCCCCGCTAGCAAGAAAGGGACACAGAACACAGCTGAAGACAGTAACCCCTTCAGCCATCCTACACCAATGCTGGTGTGCAATCATGAATCAGGTCTCTAGCCCTACCACTTCATAGGGGAGTGTCTTTCTCCCCATAGGTAAGCTAGACAGCCCCCATATCCAGGGCACTGCACCTGGAGGTGGGAGCAGGATGAGGTGGTGTCTGCACGGTCAGCTCTCCTGTCAGCAAATGTCCGTGCTCTTGGAAGTGGTCAGACAGAGGTAAACAGGATGTCATGTCTCCTCACCTTCTGTGCAATCATGTTGCATATCTCCGGCAGGAAGTCTTCACTCAAGAGTTTGTAGAGCTGCCGCTCTCTAAGGGAAGTCCTCTCTCTGAAGCTCTCAGTGACCTGCCTCCACTCCTCTTCCGTCTGGCACAGCAGCCACCATGTCCCACGGCCTGGCCCTTGGGACCCTTCAACAACATGAAAGGATGTTATCTCCACAGCAGTTATGACTAAGAACTTTTATCCCTTCTCTTCTCCTGCCCTCGGGGCTTGGGAAGAGCAAAAGACACTGCCCAGGGTCATGCAATGGGAAACATGCTCTAGCTGGGGAAGCACTGTCAGCGGGTGCAAAAATTCATTGCTGTAGACCCAAAACTCTCAACCCAGTGGAAGTACTGTCGCCTCTCCTAGTGACACTGCAAGTGATGCCAAGACAGAAGAATGACATAGGTGAAGAAGTACTGGTGTCGTGGCACCCCCTGCTCCAGTTACGACATACTAGAGGAAAGGATTTAATTTGTTTCTGGTAACGGAGGCTGTCAGCCAGAGCAGGACATAGAGTAATGCAAATGCTTGATTTAGTCTGGCAGCAGAATAAAAACACTGAAAATGAATGTTATTTGAAATAAGCCAACTTTTTTTTTTTTAGTGCTGCAAACCTTTGCTGCGGTGAACGAAACCTCCCATTCTACCCAAATGAAACATTTTGTTTGCAGGCACTTGAAAGAACTGAAGAGGAAGTGAAGGATGGGGTTCATCGGGCTGCCAGATGAGGGGGAAGTTGCAGAAGTTCACATCCCATCCCTGCTGCATCCAGAGTCAGATCTGAAGCAGATCTCCCACCGCTCTGAAGCATGTCCCAACTACCAAGACATTCGGGACCGTTCTGCTTTGTGTGAAGCATTTGAATATTCATGCTGAAGGAAAGGCTCTTGCACAGTGGTTGGAACACCCACCTGGAAAGAGGCAAGCTGTTCCTGCTGCACAAATGTTTACTCAGAGCAGAGAAGCCTCATGGGCTGCAATTTGCATGCTTTTGCCCCAGGATGCTCTCTAGGCAGAGAGCTGGTGGATTGCTTTTGGGGAGGGGGAAGACAGTGTCTCAAATCATTTTGGGTTGAGGGGTTCTCAAGAAAACTCAGGTTAATGACCGGCTACTGGAAAAAAAAAAGCAACAGTTGCCACCCCACCAGCATACGTCATACAGCTTCTCACTGCATTTTCAAGCAAATTAACAATGAAAAATAAAAATAAGCAAAAAACAGAGCCTCTTTCTCCCTGAACCTGACCTTGGTCCCTCTGTGGTTTTGAACTGCCAGCAGCTCCCGTATGCAAGGCTATCGGGTTGCCCCAGGATGGCTGGGGAGCACTGGCCTCCCCCCGGCCTCCTGCCCTTGGTCACACACCTCAGTGGCATGGCAGCTCCAGGTCACAGGCCAGCACACAGCTGAACTCGCCATCAGCTGCAGCTCACGTTCATATAACTGAGATGGCAAAGGAGCAACTTCATGCCACTTTCCATCACCCTGGCTATGTGATGCTGTCTCTTCAGACCAAAGGAGGCAGAGGAGGGCTGAGGGCTGTGACACCTCAAGCTATTGCAGCCAACCCTATTAGGGCTTACCTGCATGCTGCCCCTGAGTTTGCCCCTTCTTTTTCCCTTCCCTTGCCAGCTGCCTGTGGCTGACTGGTTTCAAAAGCAGCCAGGAACAGTGCATTGCTTTATGCCACCAGAAGATTACTCCACAGCTAAAGTGGCACAATTTGCCAGAAAACAATGATCTGATAAAACCCACAGCATCTCACGCATGTAGCTTCAGCTCTGCCTCCTGACTCCAGAGCAGCAGCCAGGAAATCTGAGCACAAAAGCAAAAGGGAATGAGGCACGGTAAGACAATGCCACAGTTGCCTTTTATTGTGGTGGAATAGGCAGGCTGAGCCTGTGAGTTATGTGGAAGCCTAGGGATTCTCATGTATGACAAATGAGCCCTGGCCCCCTCAGACTCAGTTGCACATTATGTTGCCAACTCTCTTTTTCTGCTTGCCTCATTAACCCTTAGGTGGGTATCCCCTAGTCAGCACTTACAGCACTGAGCTCAGACACCAACAGCCACCATGAGGAAGAGCTGAGGAGAATCAGAAAGGTTCTCCCCTTTCCTAGCATCACTGCCATCCCTCTCTTCCCAGTCCATGCATGCAGCATGAAAGAAAAAATGTGCTTGCTACAAACAGGAGCTTGTGTTCAGCTCACTCCCAGAGAGGTGAGGGCCATTCACGGCCCGTTTCCATCAGTTTGGATGAGAAGGTGGGCCCCTAAGGCCTCATGTAACCCAATAAGTTACATCTCTTCATCCCAAACTAATACACGATAAGATAGGAAGCAGTCAGGTGCCTTGACTCCCAGTTGCAAGGCAGCCTGTAACACTAACCCTCCTTCTAGACTCAGCCAGACCATTGACAGATGGACTCTCCCTTTCCCAAGAAAGGCATCTCCCCAGGCTTTGATAATTTAAAAGCTGTGTTAGCTGATCATAGCAACCCTGACCCCACAAAAATCTCTTTACCATTTCTTATCTGAGTCTCACGGATTAGCAAGTTCTCTTCTGCCTTCTCCCTACCAAAAAGAAAGAGAAGGAGTTATACAATAAATGCATTACTTCACATCACTGAAATGCAGCTGCTTCTGATGAGAATGAGGTTGCAGCAATGACTTAACAAAGAGCAAAACCATGTAAAAAAATAAAAAAACCTACTCATTCTATATATATGTGCATACAGACACACACCTATGTACATGTGTATTTATCATAGCTTTAAAAAACATGAAGAAGTGAGGGATGCAGGCTGGAATTTGGCAAGAGCAGTATTTCAGTACTCGAGGGAAGTACCCCAAAATGTGTACTGGCTCAAGTGGCTCAGATTTTGGCTTCAAACACTATGCAGTGAATGTACTCTTCATTGAGAGCAGATCCCCTAGCACTGCATAGAGGAACTGCATCAGAAGTGAGGCAGCTGGAAGAGCAATACCCAGTGTTTCACCAAGCTTGGCTTCCAGCTCTGTCAGAATTTTCTTTGGAAAGTGATCAAAGCGTCCACCAAGCCGGAGCTTGCTTCACTTCAGAGATGCATTGAAATTATGGTTGCATGACATATACATACTTATCGGGGGAACCCCAGAAGCACATTATGTTAGTAATTGCAAGAACTATCAGAGAGAGACTTTCCTCTGGGAACACATGCATCCCAAGTCTCTTTCAGGAACTACCTTTCCATACCTCAGTAAATTTTCCTCCAGTAGTTTTTTCCGCTTCGGGGGTCGCCCTCGTCTTTTCCCTGTTTTCCCAGGAACATTTGGGGTATTTGTCTGTCCCCCACATCCCCTGCAGAATGGCAAAAACACCATGAAATAATCTGCACGGGAACCATGGCTGGTGGGGACAGAGAAGGGCAGGGAAATTGAAACAGCTGCGAGGAACTAAAGCAAAGGAGGGATTAAATCAGAGCAGCCACGGGACAGAGAGGGAAAGGAGAAGATGAGGGTTTTCCCCCTTGCTGGGAGCTTGCTCTGGGAGCCGCCAGCACGGTGCGGGGCAGCCAGCAAGGAATGTGGCGGGGCAGGCGGCATCGCTGAGCAGCAGGCTCTGCTGGTGCCACAAAGGCTGCAGGCTGGCTCCAGCACATTGTGCCATGCGGGGCAGCTCACAGTCTGCTTGGCAACTTTGTGCTTGCCCTGCACTGCCACAGCTCTGCATTCCCAGCCACCCCCTCCCGTGACAACAGCAGTCAGGCGGATCCCTCTCTGGCCGGGCTGGCTGTGCTGTCCCCCTCCCGCCACACCCCAGGCATGGGAGCATTTGAGGGGCTATTACCTGTCTGGAGCCAGCTCTCCGTTGGTTTTTGCCTGCACTGGGTCTTCCTTGTACATCCGTGTGCCGTAGAAATACCAGTACAGAGCCCCGCTGCTGTCTTCACCCAGCGGCTCCACACGGAGGCTGTCAGCATCCAAGCCCTGCACCCACGGGGAGCCCCCCGCCAGACGGTGACAAGTTGAAAAGCAGCCACACTGTCACACAAAACATGATGACACCCCTCCGCAAGCACCTCCCTCCCTCCCACCATGCCACAACAGCAGTACAGCTGCTCCTCCAGGTCGATCTGGGAAAATGTTACTCCAGGGGGAAGGCGATGTTCACTCTCTGTCCAGGGAGGGATTGAGATTGGCATCTCTAATTTGAATGGCCTCTCTCATTTTAACATTTCATCTCTGGTGCTCCTGACAGCGAAGGTCTAATTAGTGCTGGCGACAGTCATGCACAGCCTGGAGAAGCTTCCTCCCCCTCCCCACCACCCTTCCCCCATCCCCCAATGCTCTTCAGTCCTATCCTTTCATCTCACACCATCCCTCAGCAACACAGCCCCAGCTCGCCCAGCCCCGCCACTGCAGTTGGAGCATCTCCAAATTCAGTCATCTCAGAAAGGGTAGCTAATGAAGCCAACTTGCTTGGTGACTTTTGTGTTACAAACACATCCCCACAGAGCAAGAGCCTCAGGAGTAGTCCTACGTCTTTGCTTTGGATCCTCTGCAGGGTGAGAGCTGGGGAACAAGATGGGGAACTGCTGACCCGCAGCACTGTCACCACGACCCCGGCCTCAAAATATCCTTCCCAAGAAGATTCCCTCATCAGGCCCACAATCCAGGCCATTTCTTCTGCCCCCACTCCTGCTGCCCAGTGTACCTTGAGGAGGTCGAAGACATCGTCTGCATCGAGCCTGTAGTCACAGAGGCGGTGCAGGATCTCGACTCGGGTGCGCAGCGGTAGTTCCTGGAAGGTGGACTCCCGCAGAGGGTTGGGTTTCCCTTCCTCCAGCTCCCAGCGGTAGTTTATGATGTCCTCCAGGTAGCTGTGAAACGTCTGGGATCTAATCGAGGAAACAAATACTCACACATACAGTAGTTTGCCAAGCCAGAAACACCTGGAACAATCGAGCAGCTCTTCACCTCCCCGTTTACTCCTCGCATCTGCCATTGCTAAGCCAAACTCCTCCCTCTGCCCCTTCAATAGTTTTCTATGCACTGGTTCAGTGGCTTGAAACTTCAGTAGCTGACCATCTTCCTCAAAGCTCCTCTGCCACACACCTCCTATATTCCTGTTGTGGCCCCTCTTCTGCTCTCCCTTGGTCTCCGAGATGTCTCCTTTTCCTGTCCATCCCTCTTCCAGTGACTCTGGAATACACCCACAGGGCCCAGTCAACACACAGAGCCTGTTGTGCAGCAGAACACACTCACTCCCAACACGGGTAAAATGTGCTCTCTGAATGAGGTTCAGACCAGAGCACCCCCCTCCCTAGTCTGCCAGATGATCAAACTGAACATTTGAGCTCTTCTTAAACACCACCCCTAACATGATCTTCCTCATGTGCTTGCTGGGCCACATTAAATTCCCCTTTCTTTGCCGGCAGCTCACCACATAATCCAAGGAAATGCATTTCTTACCCCCATCTGGTGTTGAGGGAAGAAAAATGTTCCTGTATGACACAGACTGTTGATGGAACTTTAAGCTACAAGAGCTCCTGCCTGTATTTTAAGGAGAGCTTATTCTGACTGCTGAAAATTTGAGGGGAGGATATGAAAAAAAGGGCTGGTGAGGCCATGCACCCCTAAATACAGAATTTTCTCAAGATCTATCTATATCAATTTGACACCCCAGACTTTTCAGTCTTTCTTAGTCTGCAAGCATTGTGCCCTGAGAACAGAGAAGGGGATCTCCCCCTCCCATATCCTGGCCATTCCTGCACACAAGGGAAGTCCATATGCTGGCAAGAACACCACTGGGTACACACTCCCACCAGCTCTCAAAAAGGCAGCTCAACTTGATAGGTTTTTGGCACCAACCCATTACTCTATATGATTAATGGAACTGTTCCAGCACTACAGAATTGCATTTGCCCAAGAAATTTCTAACTACTACAAAAGCTATTATTTTTAAGCAAAGAGACAGAAGAGCAGGATCCAATTGGAAGACTGTTATAAGTCAATAAGAAGTTAGTTATTAGACAAGGAGACTTCACGTGTTTAGGAAAGACTGGACTTCTTTATAATAACCGCGATGGGACAATGACTGCAAGAATGAGAAAACAGATGCCACACGATTCCTCAAGCCACATTCACCTGGCAGTGTTTCTCTTCCTCCTCAGATGGAGGGAAGTTGATGTTAGAACCCTGCAGATTGCTCCCCATCCGCCTGCTTCTTTCTGACGTCAAATGGAAGCTGACCTCGCAGAGTCAACTCCTTTCACCGGATGGGAAAAATCAGCCTCCAGGTTGTATTTAACAACAGATGCTTGAATGTACCCAGATCTAATGCCTTCTGCAGCATAGAGATTGTTTTCTCTGCAGGACACAAGCAGATCATTGGTCTTTCTAACTCAAGTGTAACTGTTTTGCCCCAGCAACCAAACATAAGCAACTTGAACCAGTTCCCTACACATACGATATTCAGTTAACACAGTGAAGAACTGCTCTGTGAAATGATTTCTGTGCTGTCTCAAGTATTAATTGTAGAATAAAAAATAAAGAAATCGTGCTTTTTCTCTGAAATATTCAAGCACAATACATTTACCTTAAGTAGCTGTGCTTTCCCACAGTGTCTTCCTCACTATACCCCAATCCAACTTTCATCAGTGACTTCAGCTTGGCAAGAAGCGTGGTACTAGATTCAACTTCATAACCTCTTTGTCTTTGAGAGTGCTATTTGATCACACAAAGCTTAAATACTAGGTATTTACTAAAGCCATCAGATATGTATATATAAAAGAAAAGAAAAAAGAAGATACATTCATCTCAAGCTTTCAGAATAGAGACAGTGACCGGAATATCCTCTCCTGAAAGCAGACCAGCACCTATATTCAGATGCTAAGTCCACTGTGAAAGGGGAATGTAAGCTTTTCAAAAGCATCTCAGTTCCAGCACCCTGAGTTCAAGGCAGAAGATTATTTCATAAGCTCTGATACAGATGATCTATCCATTTACAGTAAAATTGTCTAAAATAAAACCTCCACATTTCTCCCAAGATCCTAGTAGTGGCATGGGATGCCATGAAGAAGCACCAAAGGGAACAGAATTTTGATCTGTTAGCCTTCTGGCTGATAATTAATTCCACCAAAAGAGAGGGACAGCTATTCTTACTACTCACATGAGTTCACTGACCTTGCTTTACCATTTTAGTTACTCCCAAAGAAAACTGATCCAGGAAGCCCTACAATTCCAGAAGATAATCTGAAATCTTTGCCTATGTAACTCTCATTCTCTCAGGGGACTGGCGCTGTTGACTTATCCAATTTGGTTTGAGTTTGACTTTCACATAAGTGGCTAACACTAGAAATTTCCGCCATCCACTCAGTGTCCAACACATTACAAGCTCTGTTCTCAGGAGTACTTTGAGTTCCTACCCCCATCAATTTTCAAAGACGGCTACTGTGCATTTGTCGCTTTGAATAAGGATAGAAATGAGAACCAGAGATGGGAACCAGATGTCCCAAGGCATTCCCAATCACTCTCAATCTTACCCAATCTATTTTTTCCCTTTCAAGAAGTCTGCCTTCTTTTCTCCAGACAAATGTGGGGTGCTCGTCTTCAACCCATCTGCCACACCTATGGTCTCCACTTGGCTGGTCTCCATTAAATTTCCCTTTGAAAAAGGTTTCTGAAACAGACCCCTTGGTTTGGAAGAGAAAATTTACAGGGAGCACAGCCATCTGTGAGAACTCTGACCCCGGAGTTCTTCCCTATATAAAACATAAATGCTTGAGACTAATCATTTAGCATTAGCCATAAAATGAGAACCCAAGAATCAGACAGACAAGGTCCTGGAGTGGAATGACCTGGATGCAGTTGTCAAATACCTTTTTTTTAAAGCTCCCAAATAAGGCAGCGACACACCTACACGTTCAGCATGCCTAGAATGTCTCTGCTGCTGTTGAGAACCTCCAAAAACCCTTTTTGTAGGCAAGAGGGAGGCAGGGAGATCACTGACTTGAGACAGAGATACCGCTTTTCCCAAGCTTCTCAGCATCACTTGTAACAGCACTCAACCAACAGAAGCAATGTTAAGTGACAAATGTCCTTTTTGTTCTCTACAAATAACATGTGGGAGTTAATTGGTACATGAACACATTCTGTTTCAGGACAAGTATCCAAAGGAAAATCAACTCTTCACTGAAAGTAAGCTGGGGCTCCTAGAAACTGTTTAAGAGGGAGACCATGGCACACAATGATTGTCACCGTTTCTCACCCTTCCCCTGCCATGCAGCAACAGCTTCTCCCATACAGTTCATTAACAAAAGAAAACTATTACAGAAATCACCTCCAAGAGGTCAGAAGAGTTAATTACCTCAGAGCACTCTGAGACTGTGAAACTTCTTCCTTCCCACAGCAAGTCTTCCTCCCCATCCCAACTTCACTAGCTGCTGTACCTTTAAAACCAAGGCAGTTTCCCTCGCTTGTTACAACATCCCCTACTTTGAAGCTGCCACCCAACATGCAAAGCAATGTGGATAGCTGTAGTGGGGAAGTGGTGGAATAATACATGAGTATCTACACGATATGTCCCAAGTGGATGCAGCTGATTTCTCTCATGAGCCCAATGTAATTTTTCAACCCTGACTGTGCTCTGAACCCACTGGGCGGTTGTCAGAGGTCCCTACCTTTTTTGCAATGATTAGTAAAGAGGTCAAGCTGAATTGTACCTGTGGTTGAAAATTTTAATCATACATTGTGGACCTCTGTGCACATAAAAAGAAATCTGGGGCACAGGGAAGGACGTGACCTAGCACATCAGTGTCAAAGGGGAGAAATAACTGCAGACAATCCACAAGAGTACTAGCGAGGCTTTGGCTCAAGTTGCCTGTGATCTTTAGCAGCAGCTGCAAAAAAATCAGGGCATAAAGACGGCGGGAGCAAGTCGAAGGAGGGGCTCCCCCCAACATAGGTATCAGCATCCAGAACGGTCAGAGAAATTATACACCCCCCAAGAGCCCAGTGCTGCAGCTCAGCCATCTGCCAACCAGTTCCCTCTCAGAAGAGGAAGGTTTCTCTGGGAAATGGGAGCTGATCACTCCTTCCTCCACCCAGCCATCCCAATCCAGCAGTCTGCTGCTGCCAGGGCTTGCACCACACCCCAGGGCACCCTTCCCATCTCTTGGGGTTTTGCTGCATTGGGCCAAGCTTTGCTGTCAGAAGGACAAGGTGGACAGTGTGCACAGATCGAGCCCCTTCCCCATAAATGCTTCCCACAGAGCTGCCTTTGGATACTGCCAAAGGACAGAGTGAACATTTCACAAGGCTGATGTGATGCAGAGAAAAAATAATTTGGAGCTCCTGGTGAGTTCAGCTGAGAGAGGACAGTTGCTCCCATGGACCCCAGCCCCACAGGAAATCTGTGGTGCAAACTCAACGTGAAATCCCTTCTGAGTGAACCCAATAACAGTAGTGCTGAAAGTACACACCTACACTCATTTGCTGTTTTTTTTTAATCCTCATCTCAAAAGGAAGCAGAGCCACTTGTACTTTTAGTTTTAAAGTCTCTAAAGTACATCAAATCTTGGCTGGGAAACTGTAAACAAAATCAAGCCAAAAAAAAAAAAAAAAAAA
>VXAB01010060.1:470060-531898 GCA_013399175.1 Odontophorus gujanensis | reverse complement strand
AAAAAACAAAAAAACCCCACAAAAAAAAACCCACAAAAAAAACCAAAGCAAAAACAAACACTGATTCAGTAAGAGAGCCCTTGTGTCAATCTGCACTTCCCACAGGCAGGGTGCCATGGCCCAAGCATGGAATTACTGTCACAGCCCACTTCCCTATGCGGTCAACTGCTGCCAATTTTATTACAAGCTCCCCCTCACCACACCAGTTAAAGCAATGTCAAAACAAAAAAACTCTTTTAAAAAAGCACACACAAAACCCTGTGAGAGTAAATATTGGATTAAAAGAAAAGTTAGGATAAGGAGTTGGAAACACTGGAGACAAAAATCTCTCACTGATGCTCAGATACTGCTGGCACACATAGATAAGCATTCTGAAAGTTCAGATGCTGAATAATTGCCGGGAGCCACTAGCTAGGATATCTATTGCATTGACAGGGTCCTTAAGTCTCATTTCATTTAATTTACAAAAGGCAACAAGAGAGTAAATACTGGAACGCTCTTAAGATACACCTGCTGGTCAAATGGCAAGCCTGACTTATGTCTTATCGCAGACAGTGTATTCTGTGCCCAAGATTAAAACCGAGAACCCTGACCAAACCAGAGGACGACAGACAGCATAAACAATTATAGACCTCTGCCATCACTGAGGACATCTTCAAAGTAGTATGTGGGAAGAAAAAGGAAAGCAAAACTGGGAGAGTTCATTTTTTCCCTCAGAGTATTTAAACAGGAATAGAATTACTCTTGTATTTCCTTTTACAGAGTTAGCCAGTAAGAAAAGTAATAGAAGTGATATCTGTATCTGGTAAAGTTAAAAAGACTTGGATTCACTCAGCCACCCTGCATAACTGTTGGGTTTACAAGGAGAAAGTAGACTTTTGGGGCACCTAATTCACTGTGAATGGGATTTTTTTTGTTTTATTTTTCTTTGCTTCCATGGTCTCTCAGTTAAAGGAAACAAGAAAAATCAAGGTCTCATCAGAACAAACGTTTTATCACAGAATTAATTTTATGTACTGAAGATATTTCACGTTATGGACTGGCACCTTTTAGGCTCTAACTTGGCAAGAAGGCACCAGTTTGGTGTTGGGAGTCACTCAGGTGCTAATGAGAGCATTAACTGACAGATGGCATTCAAGATATTTCCCCCCTCACAGAAGACAGCTCCTTTGCTGCAGCAGAGATCAGGAAAGCTTAATTCTTAACAAGCATACAATGCTTCAGCACAAAGGCAAGCCCAGTAGAAGGTAATGGGAAGGATTCAGGGTTTGCTGGGATGACCTCAGTCAAACATCATTAACAGGGTCAGGAGAAGCAAAGCCTATTTCAGAAGAAAAAATAATGTAAGGGCCCCTATGATCAATCTATCCTGGCTTGTCAGAAAGAGAAAGCTTATGCTGACCTCAGAAGCAATATGAGTTACTACTACCAGCCTGACCTTGAGCTCTCATGTAACAATGGAGACTTTTTTTTTCTACTGTATTAATGAGCTTTCTTATCTGAGGTGGGGGAGGAAGGCTTATGGACCAGCTTGTACTTTACCTTCAAACCATTTACCTTACTCAGAAATTAAGTTGGGCACGATGTAGGGGAAAAAAAAAGACACTACCTCATCCTTTGGGGATTAAATGAAGGGTCAGATGGGTATATTGCCTGTTTCCTTCCAAGCCCTCTGTGTGCGGCTCACTCAGAAGGTGTGCAAGCCAATACGAAGCATGTTCTCCTCAGACCATGGGCCAACTTGAGATCAGCCTGGCAGAGGCCCAAGGGCAACAAGCACCTGGAAAGGTCTCCCCTCTGAGCACCTCACCGCAGCAGAGCAAAATGACCAGGGAGTTGGAGATCCATGAATCATGATCTCAAGCTTTAACACCTATGTTTTGTTTCCAATCCAGCCTGCAGATTCCTGCATTGTTGGTGGGGACTGACCTCGTGAATTCCAGGCAGGCCACTCATGGGGGAAGAAGTAACTCCTGGCCTCACCAAATTGGTGACAGCAAGGTCCAAACTTTGCAGAGCCCTGGGAGAGAAGAAACAAACACCCAGCCTTGCCCTGCTTCTCAGTGTTCTCCTTGGTATCGTACCATGAGAAAACCAGCTGACCTACACAAGGCCATGAAGAAAAGGAGGACATTTTATGTTAATGCACCCTGAATAAGACTACAAAATTGGAAAAATAGAAAAACAAAACAAACAAACAAAAAGAAACCTGGACTGATCACACCTCCAAAGTGAAGTTTCTGCTCTCACAGCTGGAAAGAGAGTCAAGATTGCTGGCGTACGAGGCCATCATGATGCACGTACAGGCTTGCCTGCTCTGCTTCACTTTCAGCTAGAACAAGCTCGCTGAATGCAGACACTGCCCAAAACCCAAGCAATTCTGTGGCACACCTGCTGCGTGGCCACTCAGGAGTGTTGGCAGTGAAGGAGAGAGGAGAAAGAAAACTGAAAAATCAAAGTGTTCTGGTCTCCATCTTCACCTTTGCTGAACATATGAAGATATTCTTTCTACATTACCACTATGGTTTTATTTGAAACCATAAGAACAAAGAATAGCCAGTTAGTAAAAAGTATTCTGGTTAAACTGCTGGATTGGGCAGTCTGAAATATGAGTCACTGGAGATTTCCACATCCCTAAAAGATACAGCTAAGATTCCCAAAGAAGTTGAGGACAGCAGGGTAAACTCAGCACCCCAGCAATTCCCACTCCCTACCACTCACCTGCCCATCCCACAACCTTTCTCCAGAGCTCTGGCACCGAGACCACCACAACAAACAGGCTGAAGAAATGCTTAGTGGAGACATCAGGGTTATGGTGTAATTTAGGACCTTTCCTCCAATATGGCAACACAAAGTTAGGACAGGAGGTGCTCCAGCAGAAGGGCTGCTTGATCTTACAAAAGAAATCTAATAGGCATTGATGGATACCACAGAATCTACCATCCCCCCAGTTGAACTCCTAAACTGTGTTCGAGATTGGATATCAGGAAAAGGTTCTGTACCAGAGGGTGTTGGGCATGGAACAGGCTCCCCAGGGCAGTGGTCTCAGCCCCAAGCTGCTGGAGTTCAAGGAGCATCTGGACAGAGCTCTCAGACATATGGTCTGATTTTTGGTGATGCTGTGTGGAGCTAAGAGTCAGATTTGATTGTCTTTATGGGTCCCTTCCAGCTTGAAATATTCCATGATCCTAGGAGAAGACTTAGCTCAGAAACACCAAGGCTTTCAGTAACTAAGAGCATTCCAGTCCTGCCCCTCATCTTCTTCCATCTTAACTCCAGCAATCTTCCATAGAATAAACAAAGGAGAAGCTGGAAGGTGAGCTGGCAGACATGCCCTATCCCACAGAGAAGCAGAATAGGAACAGCCATGGAGTGAGGCAATGTCTCCAGGGAGGCTGAGAGAATGGAGAGCTGATGTGGGCTGTCTTGTCTAATAAAGGATCACACTACAAGAGCATGTGCTGGCTTGACAGAAGCAAGTGCAGCCACTTAACCTGAATATGACAGCAGAAGTGGGAGCATTGCTTTGCTACCCCAAAAAAGGGGAACACAAATGAAGAAGGAGAAGCCAAAGGGTCACCACAACTGCTTACCTATCCAGGGAGGTTCCAGGTCCACATATGCAGATTTCTCACCCTAACCATGACAGAAAAACTGGCCAACCAGGCAAGTTTCCAGCTTGGGTTCTTCCGTGCTACATTCACCAAGGCATGGATTAGATGGAGATGCCCTTTTACCTGCTGTGAGCCAAGATGTGCTGCCTTCTGTCTTGTATAGACTCATTTTCCCTCATGTGAGAACCATGAGACAGTAGGTCCACTCCCTCAAAGATGACGCCAAATGTAAGAACTGAACTCATTTCATGAGCCAATATGGCAACAGGGCACAAAGCTTTCCTCAGCTGCCTATGGTCCACGCTTTTCCTGTGATTCTGCTTTTATCTAACGATCACTTTATGCACAACACAACAGCTGAGAGTGACTTGTTTGTTGTTTTGCTGAGAGAAGACAGAAAAGCAGAAGAGATACTGGAACTGATATAACGCTGCCCCGTATCAGCCAGCTCTGAAAAGGCTCCTCCCTTTGGCTGGCAAATGCTGGAGACTGGCAGGAGTGCTGAGATAAGTGTCTATTTGATCTTCTCTCCCCCATTCACCCTGGGTTTCTCACTGTTTTATGTTCACAAACCGCCAAGGCAGCTAATCAGTGCTCCGTGACCCCTGTTAATTGGGCTGTGAGAGAGAAAGGCAGCACTGGCAGGAGAAATCACACATACCTGTTACTTTGAACTGTCTTGCCATTTTCCGTCTCCCTGCTTGCAGCAGCTCCAAGCACCCTTCTGTGAGCCAGGACTGCTCTATTTTCATCACCAACCCCAGAAGCAGCAGGAGAGGCCACAAGTGTGATGTGTAGTTGTCCTACCTCTAACATTCAAGATGCCCAGTATCCATTTCCCTGTCTCAATACAACAGCAGCCTATTTGGCCAAGTAAGCTAGAGAAAGAAAACTATTGGTGTGAAGATGTGAAGCACTGAAGGACGGAAGGGTTGGGTTTGTCAGGTCTGATGGGTTATGCAACACTTGAAGGATGAGGAAGACCTGTATGGCTAATTACATACACACTGGCTGCATTTGAGCTTTAGGCAGGAACAGGGGTTGCCTGCATATTTTTGTTGTTTGATTAGGGAAGGGGACAAATCAGAATATGAACAGCAGCAAAACCAGAGCAGCCAGAAACATCCCAAACAATAGCTGAAAGTGTATGGTGGCAAAGGAAGAAAAGTCCTGGGTGTGAAAGGGAAGAACAGGAGGATGCACATACTGCCCAGGCAAGGTAACAGAACATCAATGAGATAAAATAAAACTTACTTAAAACGTAACTGTTTTTCACTGCCACCTCAACCCTTTGTTCAGGCTGAGTCTCCTTGAAGGGAAAATTCATACAAGCAAAATTTTGGTAAGGACATACAAACAGCAGGAACTCCCTCCTCCGCTACTGACATTGCAATTTGACTGAAAACTTATAATGGCTAATCAATGGTTTTGGATAACTGGGATAAAAATGGGGAAAGAAAACTAACTTTGCTAAAAGATACTGAAACCTCACTGTGGTGAGCACATAGTAATTGTTATGTAAGTATGTGAAGACATGAATCCAAGTAGCAGTAGATACACAGAAAGTATTATTGGCCTAAAAGATTTACAAAGGGATAATTTGAAACAACTTTTAAAATCTTATTCCCTCCCCCTTAAGCATAACACTGCATAAATATGATTGAGATTGTGCCATTTCCCATAAGTATTCCTGAGTTTGATTCACAATGACCACGTTCAACCCACAGGTGTGTTTAAACACACCTGCTCAGCTTTGCCATATTAACCCCACAGATACTATGTACTCCATAGTTCATTCAATTTTACCATTAAGGTACAACCCTGAAATCATTAGTCAAAAAGTATAATAACCGATCAGCTGCTTTCAAGTGTGAGATACAAGCCAGAAGATGAACAAGAAGAGGTCTAAACTCCAAGAGGAAATAAACTCTAAACAGCCACTACTATGCATTTTCCTACCAGCATGTTGAAACACGCCTCACAGCTCCAGCACATGTCCAGGAAAGTAGATAATACTGCAGCTAATTTTTTTCTTCTTGTCTAAAAATAAAAATCTCATTTCCTTGAGATACTGTTGAAATTTTAAAGTACTATGCATCTGGAAAGGTCTATGAACCTTCAGAAAACTCCTGGAAGGACGGTCTGTCAGATATCCTGCTTGAGTGGGAAGACAACTTGAGCGTCTGCCAAACAATGAATGATTTCTGCTTCTTTATCAGGGGCTGCACTAAGAGCAAAGATCATTCCTGGAAGTGAGCGCTGGATATTATAAAACAATATTTTTCAAAATAGTCTACTAATTGATGGAGGCAGAATACTACACACTGAATAATATGGTACCATCACTTTGATGGATAATTCTTCAGTCACAGCGGAGACAAGATGCACATCCCCAACAGTGTCAGATGCTCTTTACCATCCTTGAAGAATCTGTTTAGCCAAGGAAGCCCAAGAAAGTGGTAGTGTCAGTTACTGAAGTTTTACCCAGAAAGGGAGATAGAGTTGGTACTAGAACAGTGTAGCACCATCCTGCACTACGTTCAAGGTGGAAAAGTACCAGAGAATGACGTTATTTCAGCCCAAGCCCCTACAGAAGGTTAATGATAGAACAGAATTTTTTTTCTGTATCATGCCTGAAGGAAGCTTGGTGTTCAGGTGGCATGTAATACTGAGGGATATCTCAAGGGAAAAGTCTAATTGTATGCCACCTCTTATCATGTGATGACATTGATCTTGGCTGAGGAAGGGCCAGGGAAAATGGCTTTCATTAAGCAATGAACTCCCTGGCAGGCTAGCAAATAGGGCTGGAGAGCTGAGGAGAGTCAGAACTCAATGCTTCCCTACCCAAAGAGATCCATCACTGCAGCTAGACTGGGAACATAATTTTTCCCTGACAGCATGCTAAGATAAAGTGGAAAGAATCTCCTGAGACTCCAGAGTGCACTTTTCTGCCAGGCTTAAAATCAGAAAACACGTAACAGAATGTCAAGAAGAAGAAGAGATGTCCAGAGGCTCAGCATCAGCACCAGGATGTGAGCTGAAGGCACTGGTGTACATGCTGGTACCAATGGTCAGGAAGGCAACCGATATAATGCCATGATGACCAGCACTGAAATTAAGAGTATGGGTGCACTGGGCACCCAATGCACTAATCTGTAGGGCCCAGCTGTTTCCTCAGTGAAACATTAGTACACCAAGGCAAGATTAAACTGCAGTGATGCCAAACTGGAGACTTTACAGGCACATCAGCAGGCAGTAGGCTTGATGACACTGACAGACTTAATAGTATCAGTAAATTACGTCACTCTTTGAATGCAAGTGAAAAGCAAGGAACCTAGGTTCTCCTCAGAGCACACGCTTGCAGGGCAATAAATCTGAGACACAGCAATTCCCAGAGTCAGTTTTAGAGCTTTAGGAGCAGTTCCTAGGCCTCAAAACAAAACTACCCTGGGCATTTCTGAGCACTGCTCAACAAAGGGAGGTGCCTTCCTTTTACCCGTGAGAGGCTGGGTTTCTTAAAAGGAGTCAGGCAAAGGTAGAAGGGTCCCTAAGCAGAGTGAAGTGCTGATCATGAAGGGCACTGATGAACAGATGACAGAACCTCCCTCGGTCACAGTATGGATGGTTGCCTCCCAGCACCCTTCGAGTACCTGGAATGCTGCATTATTCTCCACGCAGCCCTTCCCCATCTCAGGCTTACCAGACACTGAGGATGGGAATCACTTGTAGGCATAATGACGCCACCCCAGCGTTTGAAGCCTGGGGGCTTGTGCATTGCCTACTCTGTCAAGTACCCTGGGGTTCGAATAACAAAAGGCTGTCCCTTGAGGGATCAAAAGGAAAAAAAAAAAGAACCAGTGTTAGAACTATTTATTAACTAACCCAAGAACTACACACAGGTTATTAGATACAGTATAAAGGGAGAGAGAAGGATCTGGGTGCTCAAGAGGGAAACGAATACCTTGGGGAAAACTAGCTCTGTCCTTCAGTGTCAGTGGTGATGCTGGGGAGTGTGGGAGGCCTGCCGGCTATGGCTTTGAAGGGCTTGGCTAAGGGAGGCTTTGATTCACGTAGGCTGGGTGCACAGCCAGTGCCTACTGATATGACCTGCAAGAGACATGCAGCCCTTCAAGGAGGAATCTCTGCTGCCACACAGACACAATTACCTGTGAGAATCGCTGTGCTCTGACCACACTGCCTCCATGTGCACAGCTTGACTCTTCTTTTTGTACCTTACTCTATGTGACCTTGGCAACCAACCACACAGTGCACACGCTCAACAACAAGCTGCTCAAAAGTGATAAAATGAAGATTAAGCCATAGTACCTTCTGGCTCAGTAGAGAAGAACACAGCTTTGTGGATGGTCAAGGATAACAGAACATAGCTAGAGCCTGACTTCCAGCCACTGACCTGATACAACAGCAAAGGCTTTGGTCCATTTGTGGTGGCACTTCATTTCTCCCACCAATTTCCCTAAAAGCACCATCCAGGCTTCTATCCGTGCTTTCTGATTTTCATCTCCACAGCTTTTTCTTCTCCCTACTACTGTTATTTGATGGTGATACTCGTTCCAAAGAGATGCAGATCAACTCCAGGGAGCTGGAGCTGATCAGCTTAAGAAAGACACAAATACACCTCCTATATTCTGAAGGAGTAAATAAGAATGATGCACACCTGCTTTGCATTCAGACTGGAAGAGTAACATTTACTTACTATTCATTCCTGGACCCTTGAAGAACAAGAGGAGCCAGCTTAATGCTGCATTGTTCATTCTTAGCGCTCATCAACAGAAACCATGCTTCCAAATTACAGCCATAAGGAAGCTCAACAGTGCTGCTGCACTGTAAACTATTCTGATTGTTTATGGGTTGTAGAGAGGACCTCAGGGTATTACAGCAATGATGAGCACTGAGGAGAAGCTGGAGTTATTGTGCTGATGATTATGGGGAAATAGGGCACATTTGTGTATTATGGCACAAATCCATTTGAAACAAATCCTTATTTGCCTTGCTCCTCCTAGAAAGACGGTTAATGTGAGTCCTTTCTGAGGCAAAAAGTACCTAGCATAGGGGTGGTCTTGAAGCAGTCAAGCTTAGCAAATTCTTTTCCTAGAACCAGCCCTACAGTATTTTGGGGGACAGTAAGTAAAAACAACTTCTTCTTCAAGATCTTTTGTGTATTTGTTTCAGAACACGTTTTTTCCTCTTTTCTCCAGAAGTTTCAACTACATACACTGGTATAGTAAAAAGGGAACTGAGTAAGGATAGAAGATAAAAAAAGGGAAAACAAAAAGCAAAGTTGAACAGAAACTGATTGTAGTGGATTCATAGCTGGCTTGTATCTACCTCAGTTGCTCATCAAGCTCACTGGGGTTAAAAGACTCCAGAAAATAACCTCACAACTTCTCCAATACTCATCCTGGGGCTAAAGATGGGTTTCAGAACCTGGCTGAGGTGCTGGGAGGTGGCCTAACAGCACAGATGTGCTAGAGCAAAAGCCAGCATCCGTGGTTTGAAATATCACCATCTTGAAATGCAAGTGTCAGAAGTGAGGACAAAGGAGAGGACTTCCACATCCTGTCCCTCTTTCTCCATTGTTCTTTCTTTGTCTGCTCCCTTCTGCCTGAACATCAGACATTTTCATATGCTCTCCCAATTTATTTCCTTGTCATTGCTTTCTTCCTCCTCTCAGGAGTATTTGGTTTGCAACATCAAGAACTTAAACACACAGCTGCCCATTTCATATTTCAAACGATGACAGCAGCATTATGACATCACTGCAGTCTCCAAGGCCTCCACTGACCATTCTCTATCTTTTAAGTTAAGCCGCCTCTGCTCCTTCCTGGCAATATTTTGCATAACTCCCTCTCCCCAGCTGTCCATCCTATTCATCTCTCACTCATCTGCCCTGACAATAACACAGTCTTTTCTTCCATTTTCATTCTCTTCTGCCACACCTATGGAATAGCACTTCCAGACTATGCAACCAACTTTTCTTCACATTCTTCTTTAAAGATTCATTTTATCCATCTGAGAATCAAAGACATTTACTTAGCTTTATTTATACTTTGAACTCTCTGATTTTATTCTGCTTTGCTACTCATTAATCTCTGAATGACTGTGTTATTTTACTGCTGTAATCTCATCCTTCCTTTCCCAACAACTGCCAGCTGCCTCATTTTCACTTTTTACCCTTTAAAAGCCTAACCTTGTGTAGCTTGGCTATTATTGTAATAAATACTAATATTAGATTCAAGATGAGCAATGCAGCCACTTCATCTCCCTTGCCCCCTCAAGATATCTCCTGCTCTGATGATACTGGGTCAATTTGAGAGGCCATCCACCAATCTCCATGATGTATGCAACACAGCACTTGTTAAAAGTCAGACTGTAAATAACGCTGATCGTGTTGATATTCACTTGGCATTCATGAATATGATTCTGAGTTAGTGAGGTGGTTTGTTACTGGGCCATTGAAACAGTTGTTGTAATTGAGGTCACTGGCACAAGTGCAAGCACTGGCTGCTAAACTCTTTCCAAAAGGTATTGTTCCCCAGGTCTGCTGTGACAGAGCTGAGACTGTCTGCCCCAGATATTACAGCACCAACTGGGGCACTGGATTCATTCAGACTGTCACGGTACCTCAGCTTAGCTATGTCTGCAGCCTGGTTCATCACAGTGCCCACATGAGCTTGAAAACCTGCCACTGGTTTGCCAGCTATCCCAGACAATTTGCAACCTTATTCCCTACACCAAACCAATATACAGCACTTTTTGTAAGGATGCAGCTCACAGAGTCATCTGCACAGGAGCCATTTCAAGATGTAAAGCATTTTACTGAAGGCACTATTAACGAAGCACCCTTTAAAGACTAAGTCCACACAGAATATAGAACAAGGGTGAACAAAAAATGACAAAGCAAAAACAAGAAGTGAAACAGACAGAGCTATTAAACACAGAAGCAGGCATTCTGCCTGGATGGGTTAGACAGTTTCAGATTATCCTTTATCTTTTTCAGATGATCACTCAAATATGCAACTACAGAACAAGCATTACAAAACAAGCAAGAGTAGAGGCAGAATTCTGGATTGTCAGTTCAACAGAGAGGGGATATAGTTCTTCAGAGGCCACACTGAGAATACTTCTCAATGCCACAAATTAGGATACGAGAGAAATAATTCATCCTTGTTTTTAACAGGGCAAGGGAAGGAGTTTTTGAAAGTCCTCATGAGAGCTAAACCAGCACAAACCACAGGCCAAAGACTTCAAGGTTAGTTTACAGATCCAGAAAGAACTGAAGGTGGGTGCAAAGAACATTATCTACTTGGGAAGAAAAAATTCCAGCGTGTTAGGGGGGGAAATCAAAGAAAAAAAAATAATTGAGGTTCTTAAGTAAGTAGAGGCATTTTGTGGTACCATGAGTCAATTACATAATTTTCAGCAACCATTATGGACCAAGTCTTCCAGGATAAAAGAAGCAAAGTCTCATGGGGCACAGCAAGAGCTGTGAGATTGTTTTTTTCCTCTCCTCACTTTCTTGTACCTTCGTCCGTGTTGAAAAAATAAAAAGTGACACATGTTATAAGAAAAAGTAATTAAAATTTCTTTCAAGAGACAATAGCTGCATGTAAAACATTTCTCAATGAGAAGCATGATGAAATCACTGAATTTTTTTATTCCATCATATTGAGAAGTAACAAAAATGCAGCAACAGAGCCATTGTTTCACCTGAAGAATTGCTGAACAGTAGGAGTTTTTCTGGATTATTTTAGTTGAGTGTACACATCCATGTCACACCATCATTTCTTACTTTAAAACAGCTGCAGAAGGCTCCTGCTGTGGCCTTTGCTGTTAGCTGAAGCTCTGATCTTCCTGTCTTGATACAAGTCATCAAGTCATGTTTCCTGCTGGAAGTAAAGTGGCAGCCCCTAGGGACTATGCAGCTGCCCAATTTGAATCAGATTCTGAAGCAAACATGACTGTTTTTAAAATCTGCTTTAAAAATTTACTGTACAAACCCCAAATTCTGTGAAGAGTTCCATACATTGCCACTCCCCACTTTCCAGGCAGCTGCATTTTGAAACAATTAAAAGAAATACAGATGCTTCAAGGTCTGTGCACAAACTTTTAAGGTTGGAAAAATGTATGCGTAAACTCACTGACACCAAACCAAATTGTGCCTATAGCATAAAACTGGGAAAAGGCTTCAAGAGTATTAGTTATTATATGGTTAGTACTTAGACAGTATGGATGCTATGTGAATACTATGAAGGGCATTTATAAAAAAAACCAGAAGCTGCAGGTCATGGGACAAATATTTTGGATCTGAAGGGAGAGGGGAGAGCAAGAGAGAAATTGTTCTGGGCAAGTGCCTGTTGCCTGCCTGTTGCCAAACAAGAACAGCTATTGGGTCACTGCTAAAGATGCTGGAAAACAAATGAAGGCTACGAGCTTTTTAGCCCTGTACTTCTACAGTGCTTAATGTGTTAAGAATCAGGTCAGCAAAGAGTGCTCCCAAATGCTGTGATTATGATAAATAACAATTTGGAGGCCAACGTATGGCGTCCCCGTAAATAACCTCGGTAGTGAACTGCAGATATCCTTAAAGGAAGTTCTGAGTTACCAGAGAGTCAAGATTCCTTAACCACCAAGCTGAGAAGAAAACAGTCTCCCATGTCATCTCTTTTGAAAAAAAAGAGAGTCTGTCATAAAGAATATCAAAACCAAAGGAAAGCTGTGAAACACACTGCTCTACTTCAAAACCAAGTATCACAGAATCCTATAGAATTATCAGTCTTGTTCTACACCATCCCAACCCCCCCAATAATAAGCAAATTAAATTAGAGTATGTTAAATTGTGTATTAAAAGGCTCTCAGCTAGCTTCCACTTCCAAAATTACTTGAGAGCACATTATAATTAGCAAAGGTATGTGACAGTTTTATACCCCTTTATGATGCATGATTAAAGCCAGGCAACCCAGCTCACCCGTAAGTTCTGCATGCCATCAAAACAGATGTGACAAGGACTGCAATCTACTCCCAGACAGACTGTGAGAAAGCATAGACAGATAACATTTTGGCCATCAAAGAGGTAAGACTACAAAACTAATTAAACCTCAAAAACCCTCTGAGAAGCAGGTAAACCACATTTTACATGAAGTTTTATTAAGCATCTTGTGCATGAGCCTCACCCCCAAACCAAGGATGAAAGAAAGCTCCTACTTTCCTCTCCTATGTGCAAGAGGAAGCAATATTTACAGCCTAAAGACTAACAGCTCACAGCCTCAGCATAAGGATGCAGAACACAAATGACTAGAAATCACTATTGTAATGCCACTGTGATGGTCTGTGGGGCTGCTGATTTCCCCCCCACAACACAAATACCTCCTAGCTGTCTGTAACACAAAAATATGGAGTGCTGGTCTATCATAAAAAGCCACATCTAAACTCATCTTCCACACAAATTCTGCTTCCTACACTTGCATATTTTTGTCCACTGAGCACTCAAATGGTCAATCAGAGGTTTTTACTGTTATCTAGGGACAAAATGAGTAGAGTAGGAAAGCTGTGCACCAACCGAGGCCTATGCCTCTTGAGCTCAGAGTAGAAGGAACAAAGGTGATAGAAATAAATCTTAAGGAACAATGAGAACTTCAGGCTTTAAAAACGCAAGGTTATTTTGAATAAATACTCCATGGCTGGTTGCATAAGCATAAGCATGAAACAAGAAACGGGTCAAGTTTGTTTGAGAAGTATATCCAAGCCATCATTTCTCTTTTCATTTATCTACAGTTTTCTGGCTAAAAATCAGTCTAAGATTAGACTACCTAGGTTAGGATTAAGCCTAAGATTTAGACTGAATCGTAATGCTTCTTTATTAGCAGCATACTTCTGCATATGGCACCTTTCCTTCTGTTTCCAGGCAGCCTCCTGCCCTATAGCTTCTCCCTCAGTGCTTCAGAACCAACTTTCCCAGGGGTCCAGTAACTCTAATTTTTCTGGTACTTTCCTCCCACCATTGCCAATGCTCCACTCCTGCTGTGATCCATTCCGCAACTTATCTGGGAAGACTACTTTTCTTGTTATTTCCCTGTCCATTCATTAGCCCCATACTACAGGAGGTGTTGAAAGGCTGTGTCTGGCTTCCCCTTCAGGGATCTCATGTTCTTCCTAGTACAATCTTTTGGGGAAGGTGTAAGTTCTCCACTTCCTGGATCACCTCTTATATGCAGATGGACACAGAGCAACAGCTGTGAAGGTACTAGGCTGATGTGCCTGGGTTACCACTTCTTTTTTCTGCAGTGGCATTACCTCCTTTTATCTTCTGCAGCTCAGAGTCAAGCAAGCCTCTATTTACATGCACACAAACTGGAACCTATACTCAATATTGAATCACTACACGCTGCTGAGCTGTCAGGTGAGTCAGGAGTACATATGCACGTGTACATGTGCAAACCTCCCCAAACGACAAACAACTTGCCAACAACTCACTCATGATTCATGCCTGATATTTCTTAATTAAAATAACAGAGAGAAGGAAGTCAATTAAAAAGTGCAACTGCTAAATGGATGCTCTCAGGTCTTGAGAGTTTATGAAAACCTCAGAATGCTGGTTTCATCAGATTTATCAAGGACAAATCTTCCTCTCTTTCACAAAGGTGAGCAAATGAAGGTACACAAAACACTTAAACTACTACTTTCCAGAGTTTGCAGTGTGAACAAATAAACTTGGCGTGTTGATAAGCAGGATTACATTGCTCTGTGACTACTTTGATACTTTGAAAGGAGGTATACATCATTATAGGCACTTTACAATCAAGCTTCTCACCAGATCAACTTCATTCAGAGACACTAAATGCAAGGCAGCTGCCTTGCTCAGGTCCTGAAATCCACTTGGGCTGACTGTCAACCCAGTAGTGCAAGAAAACATACTTTTTGGGCATACATATGTATACAACACATCATCAGTGGATTAAAAATACTGTACAAGCACCTATGGTTATGACTATGTACTTGCCTAAGTACCTCCTGTAAGCAACAGCAACTGTTGCCAACTTGCCTTTGTCTCCTCAGTTATGCTTTCTTATTAACTTGATTCACAGGAAAATAAATAAAGAGCACTGCTATCAGTAGGAGCACATTTCATTGGGGGAACAGTGACCTTTCAAAGAATCATGTTCTACAAATGTCTCCTTTCAGAAGGCTACTTTAGGTGGACACCAACAAAGTGTCCTCTTGATGTTTCAACATCCAGAGACTGTCAAAGCACCTTCCAGCATTCTGAACTGCTTCCAATGCTCCTCTTATTTCCAAGAAAATTACAGTTCTCTCTAAAGCAGTGGGGTCTTCCATGCAAGTGAAATGGCTTGCAGAGCAGCAAGTTCTATTCTAAGCAATGCATATAAAACACTGAAAACATGGAATCATAGAATCATTAAGGTTGTAAAAGACTGCTAAAATCATCTAGTCCAACCATCAACTGATCACCACCATACCCACTAAACCACATCCCTCAAATGTGTGATGATTTAAACACTTACTGTGGTACCACTAAACTGACCAAATAAGAGTTTGGAACACAAGAGCAGATGTTCTCTGCACGCATTAGTGCCACAGCAGAGCATCAAAAAGATTTGTGTGGGATCTGAATATTTTTTTCTCCCAAAGAAGTTTGCTTAACAGTGAGTCCATAAAATCAATAACTTGCAACTCAGCCCCAGAAGAGCTGGAATTCCCTTCCACTTAGTGAAGAATCTGGCCTGATTGTTAGTGACTGCTGATCACTGCTATGTCATCACTCCAAGGCTGTGAAACATCCCTGTGACTCTGTTAATTAGCTCCCGTGCAAAGCACTTAAGCCACAGAGTGAGGTTACTCACGTGATGTCTCTGCGCTGATAGCAACCTTGAAGAAGGCAGGCGATCAGGTCGCTGATAAACTCCACATCATCCCTGTGAAGAGCAGCTTCCAGTTCCTAATGAGAAGAAAGGAGAGAAAAAAAAAAATCCAGCCATCAAACTAATTCCTCAAAATATACAGTTAGCTTATCAGGACCAAAAAAAAAAACAAACATAAAGTACATGTACAGAAGGAAGGCATACACTGGGTAAGCCAAAATTCTCCATCATTAAGGACACTACTACTACCAGTTCTTCACTGCAAGAGTTTATGTGAGGACCTTGAATGGGTTTTACTGAATGACATTCTTCAGCTTTTGACTGGAAACAGAAATATATGTTTCAGTGAGGATAAGATGTTATGACCTAATAAGAAGTCCACAATCTCTCCTGCGTTCTACTCATGGGCATGAATCAACAGTTTCGTTCTTCTGTTTTCCACTCTCTATGGCTAGTGAGTTCATTTAAGTTTGGCCCAAAAAGCCACTCACAGAGGATGGGTAGGCAGAGAGGGACGAAAGCTAGCAAGAAAATGCTTAAGAAATAATCAAAATGCTTGTTTTTTATTTATTTCCCTTCATTTTTTTTCAGTAAGATAGAAAGAAGGGGCAGAGTTGTCAGACCTCATGACCCCACCCCAAGCCCTCAACTCTTGACAGAGCCCTGGAGAGTATTACAGCTTATTTCAGCACAATAGAGGTTGTGTAAAGGTGTGATGCAGAAACATACTGATAAAAGAAAAAAGACAAAATGCTGAAATGTAGTTGGTATTTTCACAGAATTATAGAATCATTAAGGTTGGAAATACCTTTAAGGCCATCTAGTCCAACCAATCATCTAGTCTCTAAACACGAGCAAAACATGGTTTTCAGCCAGAGATATAAAGCTGTACTTTCAAAACATCACTGAGTTAGCTACACTTGTGTTCATTTTCCAGAACATCACTTGCAGCAAGAAAAATCCAGTTCCTTCTACTGTGATCATCAGCAGTTAACTTAGCAACAAGATTTGATATGGATAAATAACAGAGCCATAAGAAGCTATTCTTTTTGAGTTTCAGAGTAAATAATGGACTGAATACAAACTCCTACTTGAATGCTACTCAACAGGCTATTACACAAACGGCCAAGCTAATGGCTACAGAATAAAGGTTAATGGCCAGAGGATAAAGGATAAACGTTTTGGCACTTACCCAATAAAGAAGGGAAAATGCTTTTTTATTAGACTTCAGTAACAGCAGTAATAAAATTATTGATAATAGACTGCAGATTAAATGCTGCTTAAAGGTTTTTCATGGTTTTTTTTTTTTTTTTTTTTGTTACTGGAAATGTATTAATAGCGTATTTTCATTACAAACACCACTCTTATTTACCTTTTGCAGAGTACCCAGAGTGCTTCATAAGCAGAAGCCTGACACCTGCCCTGTGAAGAATGTATTAAATACATCTATTACGGGAAAACTTGAGGCAGAGAAGGAACAAGGGGCAGCCTAAGCCTGACACAGCATCCCTGCTGCATGCTACAAAATGTCCCATGAATCTCAGTTCTGGCCTCAAGATGACTACTCTGCCTAATGAGAAGCTGATGCAAAAAGTACATTTACTGCTTGCCATCACTCGAATAGAGTAATGTTATTGCTATATAAACAGCAATCATGCTATGTAAATAATAATCACCAAGTGAATTCTCTTGGTAAACAGCTAGTATTTTGGAGGCGTTGACTTATTTTGTTTGCAAAGGACTTTGGTGGTCATCTGCCCTTTAACAAAATACACACGAGAGGAGAAGAATAACCAAAAAAATAAAAAAAATAAAAAGGGTATGCGATGTGGTTCAGGTAGGTTATCACAGGGACCTTGTGCAAAATGACACATGAGGAGTCAGAAGAAAGGGAAAAACAGTAAGCCTCCAAAGGAAGATATCCCTCCCCCTTTCCCTCACCCATAGTACACTTGTGCACTAAAGCCGTCAGTCACCAGCCTGCCTTTGCCGGGATGTGACAGCCTTTTGTACGAAGGGATATTTAAATTGCTTCCCGTGAGCCCTTTCAGCCTGCTGTTTGACTAGCACTCATTAAACAGCGGCCACAATCCCCTCAGATAGTCCTGTATTGCCAACGATTGTTCTCCAGGCCCGGCAGTGACATTTTGGGAGCCTGCAGGTCACTCAGGGAGATAAGGGACATTCCTGAGGTGCTGGGCGAGGATGGGCACGCAGGGTGGAGCAGCCTCCCCTGCCTTCCCTTGGTCACCACTGCAGTGCTTATTTGTCCAGGGTGGTCATTCATCCTGGAAAAAAGATAAGGATACGCTGTCCTGTAAAGCCTTGGAGAAAGATACTGATACTGTCCTATCAAGCTCTGGTCTGCTTCTCCTGGGTTGCTGCCTGTGATTAGGCAGGAGCAGAGATGTACTTTCATTTCCCAGTGAAGGCTCAGAGAATCATACAATCACAGAATGGCTTGGGTTGGAAGGGTCCTTAAAGCCCACCCAGTTCCAACCCCCTGCCATGGGCAGGGCTGCCACCCAGCAGCTCAGGCTGCCCAGGGACACATCCAACATGGCTCTGAGTGCCTCCAGGAATGGAGCACCCACAGCTTCACTTGGCAACTGTGCCAGGGCCTCACCGCCCTCTGAGTAAGGAATTTCTTCCCAACATCTAACCTAAATCTCCCCACTTTTAGTCCTATCACTATTAGACCGTGTAAAACATTGTTCTCCTTTGTGTTTGAACATCTCCTTTATGTAATCGAATCCCTTTATGTAAACTCAAAGGTTTTTGAGTCCCATTCAGCTCAGCACTACTATTTTCCACCTAGGTGTTCTACCCCAGAAACATCTGAACGTAGGACTTTTCCCACGTGTACAAGGTGCTGCGGGAATGCCAGGGAGCATGACATGCAGATCTCAACATTTCTAGACCACACAGTTGGGTTTGCACCTACTGCTTCAGCCCAGATTGTGGAAGAGGAGGAATAAGCCTTGCTTTCCCAGCCCTCTACTCCAACAGCTGCCTGCAAAGTCCCCAGAGCAGAGGTAGGTGAAGCAGGGTAAGGGACTCACAGGAGAAAGAGGTCTCCAAGCCTCGGTCCTCAGGGCAGGGCCTGCCCCTGGGCGCCCATCCCTGTGCTCCAGACGGGCCCTGGGCTTCCTCCCTGCCACCATCCCTCCCCCCTGCGCCTGCAACCCTTTTGTTTTTCCCCTTTCTCTTTGAGCACTGAGCTGTGAGCGCAGAAATCTGAACCTTGCCAAAACGCTTTGGGGACAGAACAGAAAGGAAACAGAAGAGGCAGCAAATCAGCAGAGGAAGGGGGGGACACATCTCCTCCTCCTCCCGTAGCTGGAGAGAGCAAGAGACAGGAGAAAAGCAGGATTCTCCCCCTCTCCAGCTGGCGTCACACCTCATTAGGGAAAAGCCTGTTTAACGTCTTTCCCTCCCCCAGCCCCGACTAAATCCCCTCTGAGTCATGCAGTGGCTGTTGGGAAAAAGCGGCCGCAGGAGCAAGGGTGACCACCTTGCCCGCGAGGAGCGCTGGCCCGCAGCGGGGTGAGCCAGGCCAGGCGAGAGGCCATGAACCCGTCCCTCTGCTCCCTGGGAAAGGAGCGGGCAGGGCTGGGCTCTGGCTCCTGGTGTGCTGGGAGGTGGCCTCACTAGGCCCCTGGACTCTGGTTCAGATGACGGGCTCCAAAACTGCAGAGGCCCGGCATGTGTTGCAGCACGGAGGCGTGCAGGACCACGTGGACTTCAGCTCTGCACTGGAGCTGAATCATCCGTGGCTGAATCTGATGGGACATAACCAGTTTAAGCATGGCTAAGCCTTGTCCAAGTTATTCACCAGTTTAAAAACCCAGTCCCTTCACCTCTATTTCTAGACTGCTGCTGTTATCAGCTTTCTACTGCAGTGCTCCCAAATGACTCAACAGGCTTTTGCTGAGGGGTTTAGGAGATCACCAAAAGTCACCCTTGGGCTGTGCTGAGCCAGCCCTAACTCATGCATAGAAACTGCAACACTACTGTTAAATGGAGCCAGGATGTTTCCTTCACCTCACCGATAATTACTGAGGACAGGTACCAGGCATGAGCGTAGCAAATGCAGTGACCTTCATCCTCTCCAGTGCAAAGCACACCCAGCCCATCCAAACAAAGCAACAAGAGGTCAGCACAACAGAAAACAAGATGCAGTCCCAGAGCAGAGGCAACAATCCTGTTGGGTCTGTCAGCACACTTGGCCCCTAGGATGTACTCAACTCCCTTCAGATAACATCTTTCTCCACAGCCAGAGTGCTTTCTTCAGCCCACTGTCATACTCTCCCCATACGTGATTGCTGCAATTGTATGGAAATAAAGGTTCAAAACATGAAGCCTACTGAGGCTACCAGCTTGAGGTGGCAAATAAAGAGGGTGTTGCACTCTGCCCCAATAGTGTACACAGCAGTGGGTTTAGATGGCTGCAAGTAAAGCCATAGAAAACAGCTACGGTTCCTGGTCCAGATGGAGTCTCCCAGCCACATTATCTTAATTTCAGTGGCTGGCTGGAGGCACCAACCGTTATCCAAATATTTGAGAGGAGATTAAACTCCTCACCTGACACGCTGCATATCTTGCAACTCTCCAGCCCCAACAGACAGCTTGGCAACACAACGGGGTTGGTATTTCTGCAGTGCTGGGGCCATCACCACCACAGCCTCATGCTCTCCCAACTGCCCTAGTCCTGGGGAAATGATGTGGTGGGTGTCCACATGCCTGGCTCTCTCTGTATGGTGCTCCAGGGCTCTATGGCTTCCTATGTGAAAAGGGCCCCTGGCTTCTCCTGTCTGTATTTGCATCACGGGGAGAAATGGCAGCTCTCCTCAAAGAAACATCGTCATCATCTTCATCATGGCTCCTGGGGACCACAAGCTAAGCTGGCATTCAATAGTAGCTCCAGGGGCACAAGGTGAAAGAATTCAATGACACACCCCTGCAGCAGCCTCTGCACAGCATCTGAGATGTCATGGCAAAAAGCACGCACCTGATAGAGGAAAAAATATGCCCAGCTAGAAAGGGATCATCATTTGGCACAGAGGGAAAAGCAGGAGCAGCAAAGTGCTTCCCTTTTCTTCTTTCTTCAGTTCTGCCTTTAATGTCTGTCAGCACCTTCTGAGACCTCTAGTCTTTCCCTCAGCTTTCTGTAAGAAGACTTTGAAGGCTATTTCAAGCCTGTTGTAAATAGGGACATAATGTAATGCCAGGGCCAAACAGAGGTGTGAGATGACAGCTTTATATTAGGGAGATGGTTATAAACAGAAACTCAGGCAGAATTTATTGTATTGCCTCTGTGTTACAACTCTTTGCAAAGACCAAATCCCATGGTACTAGCAGTACAGGTAACAAGTCTTCTTCTCTCCCAGCATCTCCCTTTGGCTATGGATGGGACTGCACAAATGTCTTAGTGTTGGATTCCTTTCACTTTGGCCCATGTAGGTTTCAAAATAAAAACCCTCTGCTGTGCTGATGAACATTTTTTGTCATGGAACAACTTTTTATGCTTGGTTTGCTGACAAACCCTTTTTTGTTCCTCTTCAGCCTCTCTATCAGAATGCTTAAAAATTGGGACAAGCACCAGGCTGCTGCTGAACTGAGACCACTGTGCTGTCACCTATCCTGCAGCCGGAGCAGTGGTGTCTTCCTGTGCTCCATATACACGTTAACCTGCTGCCTCTGATCTCATCCTCTGATCTCACCCTGGGGACAGGGACCCTCCCCTGTTTACACAGCACGCTGCAGCTTGCTCTGCAACTGGGATTTTTCACTGCTGTGCAATACAAACAAATGCGAACAGCTCACACTGGGTGGCTAAATTGCACTGAAAAGAGATTTCAGAGTGATCAGTCCTTCTCCCTCATGACCTATCACAGCCTACTGGTGATAATAACACTGTCCTCTCCTTCTAGATCATCTTGCCTGCCGGCTAACCAATTTGGGACAAGAACTACATTTGTTACGATTTTTATGCGTTGTCAGCACTTAGATGTTAAACTGCTGCTCACTGTTTCTTCCCCCTACAAAGTACCCTTTCAGATGGACAGAGTACATCTGAAGCTCTGATGTAACAAGCAATTTGTTTCTGCTTAATAGTTAGACATGAGTATTTTATGCCTCCAGAGTTGCTTTCATGCAAGAGCATCAAAGCATTGTTAAAACATTGAATAAAGCTTTACAGCACCTGTGAAGGAAGGGGAGGCACACACCCACATACAGAGCAATTTCACAGAAGGAGAAACTATCACAAAGCTCAGCATCCTTACCAAGGGCATACTTCACTCTGTGGCAAGGCTAAGAGGCATAAGGCTTGACACTTGATGCCACTGCCATAATCTTTCTTTCTGAGCAGTTTTATTAGCAGACAAAACATTTGGAGATTGAGCTATTTCCCTCCAAAGGATCATTTCTCCCTTTCAAAATAATCCCCTTTTCCTTCAGAACAGATAATCTACGCCATTTACCATAAACCAGTTACACTGGCTGAGGGGCAGGCATCACACTGGGCACTGAGATGGCTTTACATGGTAGAGAGATAGAAATTTCAGCCTCAGCTGAACCAATGGTTGCCAGCCTATTGCAGACCCCGTGGAAGACTTCCAAGAAGCCCATGAAGGGCAATTAAGGAAAGCAAGCTCAACACCAGTGTGCATAAATTTCTAATCAGGGGTCCCTGATTTTTTATGGAAACAGTACTAGGATCATGCCCTCCAAAATAAAACAACAAAACAAAACAAAAAGCCCCAAACAAATGAAAACACTCTCATAAAATAGATGACCACTATTGCCCAAGCCACAACCTCAACTCCTCTAGCTGAAAATAACCTCCAAAGACAACAGTATGAGAGGAAACAAAGTCCACTTGAATTGCATCCTGTTTGCCTCTCCATAAGAAAGATACCATTTATTACTGACCAGGAAGAATCTCTCTCAGTAGCTGCACAGATATGATTAAGATTGCTAACTTACTAGTAGACGCTACCATTTTAGGCTCAGAATCCCCCAGTAGGGCATTCTAGATATCTTCAACCCTTCCCTCTCCATAAATGCTGGGTTTGATGTTCCCATTTATTAAGTACTACCAGAGGCTGAAGACAAACAATTTTAGCAACTGTTTGACATCATGCCCTGGCTGAGAGCAATCACGTGGGGCAGGCACAGCATCAACACAGCTACCTGCTCTTGATGTTGTTTCTGGAAACATCACTGGGCTCATGAGACACCTCCCCGGATGATTCTGCTGCATGATAAATAAGGAACAGCTGATCCTGCGATGTCACCGCCTCTGAGGGTAAGAGGCTTCCTGGGCACCTAGTGGGAGTTCTGCTAAGCTTTTAAGCCCATTGGCAACGTAGTGAACAGTCTGTAGCTCCAAAGCCAAGAGGCTCGAAGTAATAATCCGATTTCAAAGCTCCTCCTCCTCTTCAGCCAAAGGCAGCAAGGGAGGATGAGATCAGACTGTAGATGCTCTTCATTTTAGGTCTGGCCATTGCGCTCATCTGCTCAGCATGAGCACTGGGAAGAGAAAGGATGAATGCCAAAATCTGGAGTGGATTGCTTGGTGAAAGTTTCTGCAAAGATCTCAAGAGTTACTGAGAAAATAACTTTTGAAAGGGAATTTTCAACACTCTTTATACCTCAAGAACGACATACTTACAGCCAACCTCTATTTTTCTAGCCCGCACATTATCCACAGCTCCTAGGGAATTGCCTCTCTGCCACCACGCACTGCTGATGTGCAGCATGGCATCCAAGCTATGCAGCTGTTTTGCACTCACCCCATCTAAGCTTTCCTATACCAGTGAGGAGTGGTGCTCTGGCTATTCATATGGCTCCCCCCACCCGTCAGGGTGCTATGAGCTGCCCCTAGATAAGCACCTTGTGAGTAACCTTTCTTCTCGTGTGCTGAAACAATCAAAAAGCGCAGATTGTCCTCTGAGAATTCAGGTGATTCCCTGACATCTCTTTTGCCACACCCCCCCCCACCCCTAATGAAAACGACAGCCTGGCTTTTGAATGAGGAAAAGGTCTCTGCTCAACCTTGCCTGAAAAAGCGGGATGAAACGGTGAAATGCATTAAGATAAAAAAGGCCGTAAAGCCTTGCTTTTCTCTTTCATCTGATCTCCCCAGCCAGCCATTCTTCTGACTCCCCTTCAGCTGCTGAGTGCAGTCCACAGAGTACCCAGTGCAAACAAACCCTGGCTTGTGGCTCAGCGGGGAGATTGGCCTTAAAGTGCTACCGGCACGAAAAATTCTTCCTCCTCATTTTGGGTCAAACAAAAGAACAGCTGGAGAGAGCCTGTAGCTATGTGCAGGTACTTCATGGATTTCTACCACTGCACATAGCAGGGAGATGAATCTTCCGGTGGTGCTACACTGAAATCCAAGTTCCAACCTTTTGCTGTTAATCTAGCAAAGAAAAACTTGCAGAGTCTCATAATGCCCACTGATAGCCATCCAGATGATGCAGTCAGTCAGCCATGCAGATGCACAAAGTGCCTGTTTGCAAGAGGCTCAAGTCTAAGAACAGGTTTTAAAAATGTGCATGTATTCTATCGCTTATCAGCTGGAGGAAATGTTAGTAATAGTCCTCTCCTGCACTGTCAAGATACCTGCCTTAGCAATACTCTGGATAGTCAAAAGCATCCCCTTGCTTGCCTAGGGGAATCCGTGAGTTTGTTCCAAGCTTGCATAGTCCAGACAAGCTTCAATACAAAAATTAATGGCTTTAAGCAAGTTTTAAGTTGCTGTAAGAAACAGATGCTACTGTCTGAATGTGAGCTGCATACCCTAGGGGACAGGCTTGTCACCAAAAGTGGTGTCCCGAGTCTGCTGAATACTGCAACATGAGTCACAGCTCCTTACACAACTCTGCCATCTTTTTAACGAGTGTCACTGCATGATTTTAGTATCACCACAAACACAAGGAGTTACTTCTTTCAGTCTTCAAACTCTACCTGCAGTTCTGTCCCACATCTGTATTCCATCAGGTATTTGGAAAAGCACCCCTGTGCTTTAAAAGCCCCGACTGAGCTCCAAGCATCCCTCCCCCAGCGACCACTCCCCAGCCCACATCCAGCACACGCTCCCAGCCACCTGCCCAGCTCCAACAGAAATCCTGCAGCGTTTCTGCTCAGTGCACAGACCTGCCCTGCTCCACTGAGCCCTCATCTTCCAGAGGATGCTGGTGGAAAACCCAACGGGGACACAGAGGCGTTGCCTAGTGACCGGGGTGGCTTCTGGGAGCAGCTGAGACAAGAGCCAGGGACCCACAGGAATTCACATATCATTCGCTGCAGCCAGGGGAATGGCAGAAGGGAGAAAGGTCTGCTTGGGAAAACAACGTGAAAAGCTGAGCGTCACAGCGTTTTTAGGTGGTTGAGCAAAGTGGAAAGCCTTGAGAGCTGCTCCTTGTGACATACTCTGAATAACTTGACACTAATACAGACGAGAGCAACACCCCTTGGCCAGACGTGGCGATGAACTACCAGGTCTGGAAGGAGCCCAGCTCACGTTTGTGTTTGCTAAGGGAAAAGAAACAGCCCTTCATGCCTTCAGGAGATGGACTCTCTGTGTTTTACTCCACATCTGGCACCAGTGCTCTATAAAAGAGGTGATGGAGTGTTTGTAGCTCTCTGTCTTTCCAATGTGCAGAATGAATATTGTCTTCAACGTACATGCCATGCAGGAATCCTTCTCTAGCTTTACTTAATGCTGCCTTTACTGCCAATAAACTCCCAGATTGCTACAAACAGCTAGCTATTTACACAATAATAGCCATTAGCCAGAAACAGCAAATTATTGCTCATAGTAATAATTATGTTCATAAATGTTAATGCTAACTACACTCTTAAACAGATATTATAAGCAGTGTCAAAATTTGAGAGAAGGCCAGTAAACTATTGTCCAGATGCACAAGAACCTTAGGTCTAATACTGTAACACTTATTCTACAGACTTTATTTCATGGTACCTTTCTATTCTCCTGAATTCTTTACACTTTGGTTGGATGAAATAGCAGATCTGCCCAAAACAGGGGAAAACAATGGTGACAAATAATTACATAACCACCTTGTACAAGTGCTATTAGTAGAGCGTGGGAGCAGGAAAGCCGTGGCCTTTATTCTCACTTCACAAATGCGGTGATGAGAGCTACACTTCTGTTTGTCTCTCTCTCCTCCCCCAAGCCAACCAGTTAGATAATCTTTGCCCAGCCCTGTTAAATACTTGCACACTTGGAGTAAAGCAATGCTGAGATTGATGCACTGCTACTTCTCCAGTGCTCAGATGCTGTGTTCAGTGGAGATAACTGAATAAAACTAGAACATTTTTCCTCTCTGCTGTGTGTCCAGATAAAGTAGCTTCAGGACTCAGGGGTAAACTCGAAAGTTCAATGTTTTAGTTTGAAAGGTCACTTCCAGTCACTGGCTACTGGAATTCAGATCTTGGATGTCATCCCAAGAACTCTGCCAGAAAGTACCTCTTTCTCTCTTTTAAGGCATGAATGGAAACATCAACCATTCTGTATATTAATTAACCACAGCAAAAAATCACACGTGGACCTTGTCCTCAGTTCTTTGCAACTGTACATCTCTGGAAACCTTTCCTCAGGAGAAGAGTTTTTTCCTCCTTTCCCAGAAATGACAGACAGGCAAATCCAAGCAGGAGAAAAATTAAACTGGTGCCAACAGACCTTGAAGGTCTGACAGTGACCTGCAGCACTAAGGTCTTCGAAACTGCTTTCATTTGCCAGAACATAAATTAGATTCTTCACTAGGTACCGGGGTTAATGGGAGCTTTATAAAGCCTTCTTCGAACGTGTAGATTATCCTTTTCAAAAAAGACTAATCTTGTGGTTTAAAGTACAGTAGTGGGAGCCAGGAAACCTATTCCCAGCTTTGTCAGGCTGGGTGACTTCAGGCATCCCATCTGACAATTTTCTGCTGTTTTTCAATATATACAGAACAGAGATGAATACCTAAGGCTTAATATTTGTAAGACAACGAGAATCATCTTGGCTGTTCACAGACTTCTCAAAGCAGGAGAGCAGGAAGGCTCATTTCTATGCTGGCTTGCTCTGAACAGCAAGTCCCACAGATAACAGCAAGGACAGCTGCACCGGGCAGCTCATAAGCTCAAGAATCCCAAATCGCAACATTACAAATTAATTTTTTCAGCAGTGAATTAAATGTTTCATTCTGTTCAGTGTTGCTGTCCAAAGGAGGCGTTCAAAAGAAGCAAAACTGAGGAAATGCACATACTTTTCATATGGTGCTTTCAACATATTAGTACTGTTTAAAACTTTCAAATAAAAGGTTTCTAAGTCGTACGTTAACCAGCTCCACATAAGCACTGTGCCTTTGAGACACTGCCTTGCTTGTTTGAAATTGCACTGTATGTTGCACAGAGCTAGGACTGATTAAAATATGACAGAATGCCCAGTGAACACTTGGGTATAAAATAATCCCATGATTTCCAAACTTCCTTAAAAGAGGGAGCACAGAGCCTTACTTGTGCTGTGCACCACAACATCTCAAAGACTTGCATCATTCAGGAGGCATTACAGCTGTGTTCTGCACCAACATTTTGTTCAATGCATTCCTATGCTGCTACTGTCCAAAACACCTACCTGACCATGGGCATAGGTGACTGCGACCTGGTCACCCTCAGAGGACTGAATCCTGCTGTACTGAAAGGTGAATCCAATCCCACTGTCGGGATTCACATCTCTTGTGAATCAGCCTGACTAAGAAGACTACAGCAATGTGTGTGCCAGCAACTGTTCCCAACTCATTCCTTCCTAGCATACAGAAACCTCAGGAAGATGTTTTTAATGCAATAAAACTCCACGACACTTCTAACCAATCCAAAGAGAAGAAGAAAAAGCTAACAACAACAACAACAACACATCCTATGCTGCAAACTGCAAAACTTGCTCACTGCAGTTACACAGATGAAAGTTCTCAAACCACAGCAACGTAATGTCACTTTGTTTTCCTTTGAAATACGTTCTAGAAATAAAAATCCATCTATGAGTTTATGGTGGGCAGCCTTAATCAGTGCAAGAGTATATCCACAGCTGGCAGTCAAGGATCAGCATTCAGAACTATTTCCTATTCCCATATTGACTTCTAGCTGGGGTGCAAAGTTAGGAATTTGCCTGCCCTCTCTCCCCGTGATCTAAGGAACTGAAATCCCCAAAAAGTCACGCTAATTTTGGTGTAAACTGAGGTATCATAGCTATTTTTCAAATGAAAAGCAATTTACTTCCCCCCGCCCTTTTCTTTCCCCTTCTGCTCTTGTAGAAGAGGCTACAGCATTTTGATCCATTGCTATTCATTCTTCCCAACACACATCCAACCTCCCGGCCCCTGTGTGCTTATTGGCTATAGAGAAGGTAAAGCAGTGAGGAACACTAAAGGATTAATTCTCACAATAGCAGCAAGCAGGAGTCCCAATTCCTGGGGAGGGGTTGGAGGGGGAGAAGGATGAGCACGTTGACTGTATCTGCAGTATTTGGACTTCCTTGCCACGATTTCTCATTATGCCTAAAGCTATCATAAAAAGGAGATAACCAAAGAAAGTGTGCCCCAGTGTCTCAAATGTAACTTAAATTTTGTTAAACCTGCAAAGATAACAGAAGGGGATTATATGTGGAATAAATGCTAGGTATGGCACAGCCTGGAAGAGAACAGCTAAAGGACAAACAGCCTGTAAACTGTTTTGCTGGGAATCATGTAGGAGCTGAACAGATTTATGATTTTGATGTTTCTGTGTTAGTTAAAATTGATTAGCACAAACTCTTAGAGAAACAGAGAGAAAGATTAAGCTTTTGTCCACTCCCTTTGCCCCGCTCACACTTCCTTTGCCTGGCAGCAGGGGTTTCCAATTGTTTCTGTCCCTTTTCTAACATCAGAATGGCTCTGCACCCCGTTTACTAGAGAAGCAGATCACACTGCCAACATCATCGTAAACAGTAGATTCAACAGCTAATAATGTATGAGCAACATCACTTATTCAAGGATCTTACTGAGATATGGTTATATGGAAACTTTTGAAGTTTGTTTCTTTTCCAGCCATAAAGATCATTCGGCACGCAGGAAAGCTCACAAAGAAGGGTTGATTTTGTTAACTTTATCATCAGTCTTCAAATAGGCCCAGTAACATATGCACAGGAGGACTTTGTGTGTCTTTATGGTATTCAGGCTCACATCAGCAACATGGACTTCTCACAGCAAAGCTAAGTGAATTGCCCTGGATCACACAGGAAGCCAAATGCAGAGCAGTAAAACTATGTCTGACAATTCACGACACTCTGACCAGGCTTCCAACTGCTGCATGAACCCACTTCTAGCTCAGTTTCATGCTCAGCCAACATTTATTCCAATGGATTGACATAGTATGAAGCTACGCATAAGAGGAAGACATTTGAGCTCTAAAGTCATCACAGGAGCACCTAAGCACAAGACCCAATTTTTCGAATATGCACAGCCCGTAGCAACTCCCTGCTGTTGAAAGAGCAAGGGATGCCACACTGTTAGGGAACAGGGGGAATCAAGGTAATTCCATCACTTGTAATAGGGATATGGCAACTGCAGGTCAGGCTGCATTTCCTTTGTTGCATTTAAAGCACACAGCAACCTGGGACTTGTGCAGGAGGGCACCTGATGGCAGACTGCTCCCGCACCGCTCCTCCAGGACAACCCTGGACCAATGCTTTTGTGCTGACAAATGTATGCAGCAAGCACAATGCACTTGGTGCATCCCCAGCCCTGCATGTGTGTTTGCCATTTGTGGAGGCTATGTACAGTCAGATATGTCTGGAAGGCAAACACATTGTACATCTGCACATTAGTGGTGCAGTGGGTCCAACACAGACAAGAAACATCAGGCTTATTAGGCATAAGCTACACAGATCATCTGAGTGATTTCTCTCCAAAAACTCCCAGACAGGAACACAGGAGGCCCCAGACTCCCCTGGACTGCTGCTTAAAAACCTGTAAAATTGCTTTCCTTGGGATGCTACCCACATTGTGATCAGATTAAGTTCTATTAATGCAAGACACTTAGACGGCACAAACTGGAGCTAAACATGAAATTATCTGCACTGGTGTAAAATTATACCTTAATGCACACAGAAACCAGATTAAAAAACAGATGGTGAAGAGGAAAGGAGAAGAAAGAAGGGTGGATTGGATATACATATGTGGATTTTCATTCTGTGAGCTTGGCTGAATCTTAGAGGCACTTTTTATTTCCAGCATAATAGAAAGTTGCCTGACAGTGCTGGTACACTAGGTAAGGGGGAAAAAAAAGCAGATGCTTTTGAAGGGTTTTGTAGTATGAATCTTTGGCAGGAATTTAGAGATCAAGGTGGATAGGAGCACTGGAGGAAGGAAGCTTTCAGATACAGTGGAAGCATAAAAAGAGAGAAGACAGAGGAAAAAGGAAATTCTGGTGAATGAAGGGTAACTCAGACTCCAGACCACAGGCAAAAGTGCATAAGAAGGCTCAGCAGAGATACAGCCTGGGCAACAGTGTATGTAACTCTGAAAGACGAGGCAATATAGTAGAAGCTGTCAAAAACAAACAAATAGTGGGCATCCCTAGGAAAGGCATGTAAAACCTCATCATACCTCTGTGTAAAGAAAGTCTATTGTACACCTTGAACAACATGCATTTCTTTTTCCCACATCTGGGGAAAATAAAAGAACTGGAGAATCTAGAGCAGGGCAACAACAGTGATGAAAAGCATAAAAGCTTCTGCAGGAAAAAAACAATTATGTAAAACAATGAAAGGCTTCAAAACCAGAAATGGCATGGAAAATGAATGCCTGTAGTACCTTCAGAAAATGGAATGGACAGTCATCAGACAAAATTATCAGATGAAAAAAGAAGATAGACACTTCTCTGCGTAAGCAATGAATCATCTGTCCATTTCTTTGCAATGGAATATTAAGGATACTAAAATTGCACACGTGCTCACAGAAGAAACAAGAAAATCATCAGGAAAAAACATAAACTATCATGGATTGTTCAACCCAAAAGGCACTTACTGAGCTGCAAAACAAGAGCCAGAGGCTGAGAGCACATTCTAGGGAAGCATCATTGCTCGACTGCCCTATCCTGACACTCTTCCCTGGGTATCCGCTGTACAATAGGAGACAGGATGCTGGGCGAGACAGACCTTTGATTTAACCCTGCACATCCATTCGTGTGTACAAGGCAGAAAAGGGTTTGTATTCCATGCAGAATCTGGCTGGGGATGGCAAAGTTCAAATGGGAAAATGTGACTTAAATGACAAATGCAGAAAACATTGGTTGCCTGGAATTGAACGTCACAGATGAGGAAAAACATGAAGGTCCTAAAAACTCCTGCTGCAGCCTTAAAACTGAGGGTAGGGATGAAAGATTTTGCAGCATGTATATGTATCAACACAGAGAAACTCATTCCAGATGTAGAAGGGAATAGATATTTGATTTTACATGGCTTGGGATGTAAGAAGAGAGAGGGAAAAA
The DNA here is from genome assembly GCA_013399175.1 of Odontophorus gujanensis. Lineage (NCBI taxonomy): Eukaryota > Metazoa > Chordata > Aves > Galliformes > Odontophoridae > Odontophorus > Odontophorus gujanensis. Next base: position 500,847 of record VXAB01010060.1, on the reverse strand, counting down.
GAGAGGGGATAAAAGACTGGAGAAAATCGAAGGAGATTCCCAACATGTAAGAACTCCACTCTTCTCCAACGCCTCGAGCTACAAGTAGAGATGAGAGAAAGATGAAAAATGCAGTTTGACATGCTTGTTCAACTTCAGGAGACGAATTTCAGATGAAGCAGTGAAAAGATCATGTAATTAAGGTGCTGGACAGGCTCGGGGAGATCAGACTTCATCTCTCCACTGTGCCACAGACTTTCTTCATGATGTTGGGCATTTCGCTTTGTTATTCCATAAAACTAAGGAAATATTTTCTTGATACTCGGGAAACCTGTAAGGCTGAATTCTTTAAACATCTGAGATGAGCAGTAGTGTCTGAAGGGGAATAGCAGGGATAGCAAATGCCAAGCACTGGCATTCCCAGGACCACGCCTCACCAGCTACTGAGAGCACATGCTGCACAGGATGAAGCCACAGCATGGAGCAGATGGGAGGGGAAACAATGTCATCTCAGGACCCAGGGAAATTAAAGTTGCTAAGGGGCGAGGGGAAGAGGTATCAAAGTCAGTCAAAACAGCATTTAAGGAGCTGAAAGTTTGTAACGCCTAAGAAAAACACTGTAGTCCCTAGGAAGGAGGGGTAGGAGACAAATAGGATAACTGGGTACAAGGTGACAAGCACTATAATAGCTGAGTCTATGCTCAAGATAGGATTGAGTATTTAGCAACAAAGAAACATTGCTTTGCTTTAACAGTTTCGAGTCTTTCTACTGATTTTTCCCACCCCCTGCAAACTGCAACGGAAACTTTACAGAAGTTGAAGGGTATCAACACAGAAGATATAAACAGACTTCCACTAGTGATCCAAATACCAGAGGAAAAGCTAAGAAACTAGCTATACAAGCTGTTCTGAGCTGCTGAAACACTGCACTCCAACACCTGAGATAGAGTGATATCTTTAAGACTATACCTACCTACAGCTAAATTTGAAATGGTTATAACCAGTAAGAACCAAAGCTTTCCCTGACTATTCCCAACCATTTAAAATTATGTTTAAAAGCACCCAAAACAGATATCTGCCAAGAGGTCTTAAAAGACTCACAGGCTGAGCAGGTAGAAAACAGAAAAGCAGAGTCCAGAAGATATCATCCCAATAGGATCAGCTGAGCCTTGACAAACGTGGATCCCAACTGTGAGTGGCATGGAGTGCACACTTTGTTTCTGCCTATTTCCCTTTGTGGATGAAACTGCATGTGGAACCCGATGTCAGCACTGCCAGGTTGGTGCAACCTTCCTCTGCCTGTCTCTGCGTGACTTGATGCCACTGACACATGGGCATGGCCAGTTTTTCACTTCTAAAACGAACAATCTGGTTGTGTTTTTTTCTGCTGCGCTCCTTTACAGCCTTTCTATACTCATTTCACAGTCACCTGTGGCAACCCGGCTCAACACACAGGAGAACGCTAAGCTGCAAACTGAAAGCTTCCTGTCCTCTACCAATTTCTGAATAATATCCTTCTAAGAGGATTGAGATGTTGGCTTCCAACAGCCCTGAAGGACCAGAGGATTCAAAACCAAGCAGGTCAGTTGACTAACTACAGTAAATCAGTCTGAGGTGCAAAGTACTGTAAGAAACACCTGGCTCATTAATAATTTAATACTTATGAGGCCCCATCTGGAGCATCGCATTCATTTTTGTTGCCTCCAGCATATGGACACAGACCTGTTGGATTAGGTCCAGAGGACGCCATGAGGATGCTCAGAGGGCTGGAGCACCTCCCCTGTGAAGACAGACTGAGAAAGCTGGGCCTGGAGAAGAAGTCCAGCTCCAGGGAGACATTACAGCAGCCTTCCAGTGCCTAAAGGGGGCCTACAGGAAAGATGGGGAAGGGCTTTTTACCAGGGAGTACAGCGATAGGACAAGGGGGAATAGTTTTAAGCTAAAAGAGGGGAGATTTACATTAGATGTTAGGAGGAAGTTCTTTACTCAGAGGGAGGTGAGGCATGGGCACAGCTGCCCTGAGAAGCTGTGGGTGCTTCGTCCCTGGAGGTGCTCAGGGCCAGGTTGGATGGGGCCCTGGGCAGCCTGAGCTGCTGGGTGGCAGTCCTGACCATGGCAGTGGGGTTGGGGCTGGGTGGAGGTCCCTTGCAACCCAATCCATTATGTGAATATTAAACCCTAAACCACTTCACCAAATAAATTTCAAGAGATTTAGTGAAATGCTCATTCAATAGCATTTTCACACAGATAACAAAGCAACAATTTATTCTGAAAATGGGAAGAAATGGCTGTAATTTTGTCCCAAACTATTAAAATGAACCCAAGAAAATGCATGTGAAAGCCATATATTGCTTTAAAATACTAAAATCATATTTAAATGAAAATATTCTTCTTGCTTAAATTAGAAAAGAAAAATATACAATTTTAACAAATCTGCTTAAGCTTCCCAAAAATGTGAAGAAGAGAGGGGTCTACCAAGCTGCTCAGAGTACCTTTCTGAAGAATATCCAGGGTGAGAATCTTCAGAGAAAGACGGTGGTCGCCCAGCCCACCAGGTCAGCACGAGGGTAGTGAGCTGCTGAGAGCCCCACCGTGCTGCCTGCAGCAAGCAGCTCCAGAGTAGAAGCTGTAAAAGCACAGGGCAGCCTGCCTCTGTTGCCTGGAGTCACATAAAATTAATTTAAATTGGAAACAAACTGGCCCAGGTAGGACTTGCCTGACTTTCAAACAATGTAAGAGTGAAGCCGCACATTACATATTTTGCTGGCAGCTTGATCGTTAAAATTAAATAGGAGGTGGCAAAGCTGCAGAGCAGGCAATGCCATACATTCATGAGTGAAAAGCAACAGTGGGCTTGGGCATTATGGACACTTATAAACCCTACTTTAGTACTTGGTAAAATGGCTCAACAGGGTAGTTATGACAGTTATATAAATCCAGTACAGGAGGCACAGATTAGCATGGTACTTACATAAGAAAAATGGGAACCTCCATATTTTCTGTAAGGAGAAATGAGACTGGTAGTTACAATTAATTTGAATTTTCAAAAAGCCTTTGGTAATATTAATCACCACAGCCTATTAAGGAAACTAGTCATGGGGTGAGAGGTAAACATCTGTCAATAGATTAAAGCTAATTTAGGAAAAACGAACAGCATGAATAAATGGCCAGTTTTCAAGAGGGTTAATGGGGGAAGTCCCAGGGGCGGATACTATGATCAACATTTAATATATTAAATGATCTGGAAAGGGGCACACGCAACGTGAAATAGGAAAAAAATGTTGACAATACTGTTCTACGTTAGCTAAAAGTGGAGAGAATTAAAGAAAAAAAAAAGGAACAATCTACTCAAGTTAGAAGAAACACATTTTAGTATATCCAAGTACAGCATTATGCAAATTGGCAAGAGGAGTTTGAGCTAATTGTAGACGTGGATGGGTTCTACATTAATTGCAACCATTCGGACAAAGATCTAAGTGCCCTCGTGGACAGCATAGCAAAAACATCTGCTTAGTATCCAACCACTGTCAAAACCACAAACCAGATGTGTAGCTCCATAATAGAGAGAACTAAAGAGTAATACGGAAAACACGATTTCAGTCTCAAACATTACACTCAGCCCATCTGACTTTGTATAAATACGAAATATAAGAAATCCAGAAGGGACTGACAAAAATTAGAGCTCCAGAAAGAAGCCAGTCTTATTTATTTACAAAATACACACATTACAAAACCCAGGCTTGTTGAACTCTAGTTAATGTAGATTTGGATGGTCTACAAGCCATTATGAAAAAAAAAATAGTTTGTTGAATAAGATTTTTAACGATTTTCAAATTTCTGGGCTATGTGCAAGGGTGATAAGTAAGAGGTGAAGCAATCCAAGCATATGATACAGAAAGCAGGAAAAGAAAGCCATCTGGATGCACTTATTCTCCATTCCCACCCTCTTTTTCTCCCAATAAGACAGGGCCAAGCAGTTGTCCAACTAAATAAAAGACAGTAGATCTAAAAGTGATGAAAGAAGATACTGCTTCACCCATCCAGAACTAACCCACAGAACTCTTCTCTGCAAGGTATTTATTGAAGCAATGACCTCAATAAGATTAAAAACCACAAAACATCAACAACGTCAGAAATTGGAGTAAAGAGGATTCTGCAATTTTCCCACTTGCCTTTGCAGGATTTTATCTTTCTTCCAAGATATCTAATATTAGGCAGTGTTCAGGACAGGAAACGAGAACAAGCTGGGCCAGTGGCCCCATCCAAAACCTGCTTAGAAGGTTCAATGCCAGGAGGCGGACAAACCCTGGACATGAAAGTACCTCAAAATGAAAGAGGAAGGAAATGGAGAAGACATAGTTTTAACTTCATTGTGTGAGTTGCATTCAAGGAAAAGATGGTTTAAGTCAGCACAAGACTAGCTGAAAAAATGCTGAGAAACAGGCTTGAAATGCTCTAAAACCTTCAGCCTGCTTTTGAAAGTGGGAGGAGGTGATATCAACTCTATTGTTGCTGTCATCAATGTCTCCAATCCAAATAAAACAGAAGGCTTTTTTTTTTTCCTGTCTTGCCAGCACATTCATTAAGAATAGAGTGAGAAATCAGAAGAATTGTCGTTGAACTGTATCATGCACAGACACAACTTGGAGTTGACATCAAACAGGTGAAAGGGTGAAGTGCTGATAGGGCAGGAGAGAGGGCTGCACATCTGCCCTGCACGTCACATAATGTGGCCCACATTAGTGCAGTGGGCAAAGAGCAAGACGGGTGTGATATTAACACCCTGACAGCCACTCAGCTCTGGAGGACACACCAGTATTTGAAGAGACGCTGGTAATAGTGAGGGAAAATACCTCCATCAAAAACTGAACATCGAGTGCAGTCAGCTAGCCTACGTCCTTTATGAGAAACCCTGGAGCACTGACTCACACAGACAGATCACTAAGCATTTGCTGTACAGTTCCTTATCACATATTCCAGTAAATCCATACTTAGTCCAATTCTGCCAAAATAATGCATGTCTGAAGTGTGCCCACTCTTCGACTTTGTCAAATAATCCCAATGGCTGCTGATTCGTACCTGCTACTGATCCCTAACATTAACCAACCCTGGCTTTCAAATTCCCTCTATTAATCACAAAATTCAGAGAGGCAGAAGGTACACAAGACTCAGGACTGTTCAGGGGATATTCTCTGCCACGTCTCTCTCCCTGATGTATTTGTTTGGTATAAATGTCTCACAGGTTTCCTGTATCTACTTTGGAGCACTTCCTCACGTTCAGAACCAATTTTCTCCTCCTTCAGCTCAGCCTATTATTCCTATCACCCAATTTCCTTGGTTCCCTTGGTGCATCCTTGAGGTGAACATCAAATACACTGAGGCCTTTCAATCCTCCTCTACAATAGGATCATTCTTCCATTGTTATTACTGTTAATACCCTGTAACTTCCACTGAGCTTTTAAATCTTTTTCTTATTAAGGTATTCAGAAACAGGCACATCACAGGTGTGGCCACAGAAAAGGGCAGGGGTTACTGCCAGTATTAATACATTTTATGGTACAACATTCCTTTACACACAGCCAGTAGCTTTCCTTTGTATTAGCACACATTTAAGAAGAAAATGTCACATAACATCATGCTGTTACAACCTCTCTAGAACTACCTGTCTGCTTTACTGCCCTAAAACATTCAAAATAAAGTGTCAAGCCCATGATAAACATGATCTATTAGCTTCACAAGGTTTCTGTTTATTTATTTAAATTATAATAAGCACCAGGTTCCTCTGAGTAATCCCACCTAGCTGTAGATGTCCCTGCTCATTGCAGGGAAATTGGACTAGGTGATCTACCCAGGTCCCTTCCAGCTCAGAAGATTCTATGATTCTGTGATTTCAATGATGTTTTCAAAGCATCTTCAGGAACTGAAACATTAAGTGAAATACTGAGTACTGAAGGATTTTGGCTAAAAGTCACAAGATGTGGCACACTTGTTCTGACACATTGAACACCCCACCAGCTAGCTCTGGTTTTGATTATTTATACCCAACTATGATAGCATAGACTTTCCAATGTTAATTTCTTTATCTAACTTCTAATCTCTCTGAGCTCTTGCACTTCGGAGCAGTACACCTGCAGTATTTTAAACATCCATGGATTGAATTAGTGCACTGCCTGTTTCCTTCATCACTGAAATTAAGACAAACTAATTCTCATTCCTGTGGAACCCTGAGATATATTCTCTAACAGCACAGTTTCGTTTACAACTACAGGTTTGCTCAGGTTAGGAAGAGAGGATCTGAGGGTTTTCTTGGTTATTGTTTTTTCAGTTCTCAATACAAATTAGGCAACATTACTGTGACAAATCAAAGGTTTTCTAGTAACAAAGTAGCATGCACTATCTATCTTGAAGGACAGCACTAAATACAATGTTGTATTATTACAATTTCAGTTACATTTCTGAACCAAAAGAAACTAGAGGAAGCATAAAACTAAAGGAAAGGCTAAAAGTCGAGCTATTTTTCATCTGAATAATTACTTTATGTATCAACATATTATTAATCAGCATTAAGACTCATTTTAAGCCCATTATAAATGATGCTGCTTGAGGTTCAAATGTCCCAGAGAAAGCAGCTGGCAGATGAGGGCAGGTTTCTAGAAGATGGGACTTCTGCAGACAAACATTTTCCAGAAGCACATGAAGTGTCTGCAGCCTGCCCTCAAACATCACACTGTGCACTTAGTGTTGCACACGATGTGGCAGCAGGACAGTGTCTGAGCAGTGGCCTGCTTTTCCTTCCTTCCCCACTGCTGCCTCTGCTCTCTGCCTCCCTCCCTCCCTCCCTTCCAAGGGCAGCTCTGTCCCCTGCCACCAGAAGACCTTGTGTCTTCATTCTGCCTTTTACTTGCTGAGATACTCCAGAGGGACACACAAATCCCTGAACACTGTATTTTCATAGTAAAAACATTAACTGCCCCACTGGGTCAGACCAAAGACCCATGTAGCCCGACATCCTGTCTTAGTGACCAGCAGCAAATACTTCAGAGGGTGTGTAATGGCACAAGAATACCATAAGGCTTCCCCCTACCAGCTTCCAGCAAGCTGTGGCTTAAGATTTCCTGCACCAGAGATTGTATCTTTGTGTTTAATTGCCCTTGATGAACTTCTCTTCCATGAATTTGTTTAATTGCTTTTTGAACCCATCTAGACTTCTGGCATCCACAACATCCTGTGGCAATGAATTCCAGTTTAATTATGTCCTGCGTGAAAAAATACTTCCCTTTTGTGTAGGAAATTACTTCCTTAAAACAAAACAAAAACAAAAAAAAAAGAAACAAAACAAAAAACCACCACTATTAAGTAAGACTACAACTTCTGGTAAAATATCGCAGGGGTTTGAAAAGAAATTGTTGCATTCAGTTATCTTCTCAGTCCCCCTGTGGAAGGTTACTGCCTGAGCATTAGACAAGGCTGCTGGTGAAAAAGGTAAAATGCTACGTGATGGTGGTGGAGTCCTAGATGAACTTGCAGCAAATGAAAAACAAATGGGGTGTCTACCTTCCTCACTGATGTACACATTTGCAAAAATCCCAGGTTAAAAGACAAGATTTGTTCCCTGCTGGATGCCAAGGAAAGGTCTACATTCTAAAAAGCTCCTAGCGTGGCACTTCTACACTTGGGTGCTGCAACTCAGTGCAAATGATCACAAATAAAATAGTCCAAGCAAAATAACAATTATCTGCTGCTGTGTTCCCCCACTATTCATTACCACTGTTACAGGCCCACAAGGAATAAACTGAAGTATAGAGAAAGAATGTAGAGATGCTATTACATGAAACCTCCTCCTATTTCCCCCTCCTTTTCCAACAGCTAAAACAACATAGTCTTTCTAGACAACTTTTTTTTTTTTTTTTTTTTTTTGCAACTACAAGTCAAGTTTGGCAAACTCTTTCCAAAAGTTAAGTCTAAGGAAGTTATCAGGGCTGCGAATCATTTCTGTAAACCACCACAGCGATGACTGTCTCTGCAGGACTCAGAAGACAGAGAGAGCAGCAGTTCCACCTCTCTGTGAGGTAGAGCATTAAAAGGGATGACTAATTCCCTATCACCTATCCTCCTAATCTGCAGCGCTGCTTGCACTAGGAACCAGTCTCTCTACACTATAAATAGGTCCTTACTTAACTCACCGGAACATCATTTCACTTAGCCCCAGATGAACACAAGTGCCTACCCTGCAAGGTTACACAGGAATCACTAGACTCCTGCAGGGGCACCTCTCACAGCTCTTCCTCCATATCTGAAGCTATTCCAAAATAATCTTCCTATAACTTGTGGCAAAATGCATTCATTTTCTGCAGATACAATGTGAAACTGAGGAGGTGCTGAAGAGTTTAGAGTACACTAGTTTTAGCCTCTACCTTTACTGCCAAGCTGGAGGGTTAGCAGTCTAAACCATGGAATCATGAGTTGGAAGGGACCTTTAAAGGTCATCTAGTCCAACTCCCCTGCAATCAACAGGAACATACACAGCTAGATCAGGTCACCCAGGGCCTGATCCAGCCTCACCTTGAAAGTCTCATGTCCCAGTGCCTTACTACTCTAACTGTAAAAGATTTTCTCCTTATATCTAACCTAAATCTCCCCTCTCTGAGCTTGAAACCATTTTCCCTTGTTCTATGACAGACACTGATAAAGAGTATGTCCCCTTTTTTTACTGTAGCTCCCCTTTAGATATTGAAAGGTCACCTCAGAACCTTCTGTTCTCCAGGCTGAACAGCCCCATCTCTCTCAGCCTGTTTCCATAAGAGAGGTGTTGATATCTTGGATCACTTTTGTGGCCCTCCTCTGGATGAGCTCCAACAGGTCTATGTTCCTCTTGTACTGAGGACTCCACATCTGGACATGGTATGAAATGAATGCCACGCTGCCTCTATAGGTCAGCCTTTTTTCCAAACAATCCCCCCAACACGTAGGCTCCACATTTTAGCCACTTTTGTTAACATGTATTGCTAAAGTGGCACAAGAGTAAGAGGTGGGGCCAGCTCCTGCTTGGATGGGTGACAGTAACCTGATACCCAGAACAAGAACAAAACGTGGCTCAGGCCCTTCCCCTTCATCAGCTGGAGGTAGAAGTTTGCCCCAAACTCACTTTGTTTATAAATGTTGCTGGGTTCTCTATTCCTGGCAACAGGTGCTCATGATCAGCAGCCTGAGACAGGCAGGAGCAGAGCTACAGGTCACCTTGCGAGTGGTAGCAGCAGCTGCCTCCTGGATCAAACGCTTGTTAACCAGCAGCTCGGGATCACTCTAAATTAAGTCCTCTGCTCCAGTCTCATGGGAGGGAGGAAACATCACAGCCACTGCTGCCATATCCTTTCTGAAGGCCAGCAGGACAGAACGAGAATGACACAACCCCATTGCCTGCTCTTGGTGGAGGCCCTCGGGTTATGCAAGACCACGCTGAGCTCCAGCTGCCATGATTCCTACATTTTGCCACAAAACTACGACATAGGAAACCAATGCCACAGAGGGCTGCCATCTCTTTTTTGTGGTGGTGGCACTTGGCTTCTTTCATGCACACCATCAACACCTCCAAAAGGCCCATGGGCTGACGCTGAGGGTCTGCACGCCCGAGCTTCGTGGTGCGAGTGAGGAGGCCAAGCTGAGGGCTGAGGCACAAGTACCCCGGAGGAGCAGCCGGGGAGGGAGGGGAATGTGAAGTGTTGGGCCCCAGCTGCGAACTCCTCTTGGTTTTGTTTTAGGGTAATTAATGTTCCCCTGAATAGTTTCCCTCTAGCTTACAATGCTATCAACCAGGCTGGGGGGCTGTGTTTCCTGCCACCCTCATTACAGAAGGCGGTGGGGGCTGAGCCCTCACGCAGCCCTGAGCCTTGCTGGGGACTGGTGCCCCTGCATACTTAGTGATGTTGCAGCACCCTGTCCCCCGATTCCACCGCCCCTCTTTCTTCTCCCCTCTCCCAGCCCAAGCTCCCCATAAGCCTGAATTGGACACATTCCCTCTGCGCTCCCAGACGTCTCCATCCCCGTGTCCCTTGACAGAGCAATCATTTATCAAGTTGTTTCACGCGTTGTCGGGGAGGGGGGCCCCGGGGGACGGGGGTTTGTTTCGTCCCTTTGTTGAAGCTCCACAGGACCGTCCAGCTTAGTCTCCAGCCAACTGCTGAGAGTTGCCAGAGTCCAGGAGCAAATGTTAAAGGGGCTGCCTTTCATCTGTGTGCTGATCCTGCTGCCTTTTCATTTTATTCTTCCAGCTTCTGGGATGTTACTTGCCTGCACGCCCCCACGCCCGCCCCACTATCATTCTGCATGCATGTTTTCCAGGGAGCAGGAATTCATTTTCTGTGCGCTTGCCTCTTCTCCCCCTCCCAGCCGCATCATTTCTCCAGTCACCACCCAGCTAGGGCTCTGGGAGTTAGATTTACCACCTTCCCCTTTTCTCATCCCTGAACCTAAGCCATCATAAGCCAAATTTGGCTAAAGGCAAGTCCCACTCATGCAGCTTGTCTCTTCCTTGCATGTGTTTTGGTCTGCTGCATGCTTGTACCCACCCCCCCACTCCATCCCATGTGCCTGAGAAATGAACAACTTTCTAGTGTATAATCATCACATACAATATTAAAAAAAAAAAAAAAAAAGGAAAAAAGGATGAGGCTTTTGGCAAAAGAACTAAGTAATGATGCTAAATAAAAAAAAATAAAAAAGATGCTTTGAGTGCACTCATGCTGTAAAGGCTCTTGTGTTTTACACATGTAGGACTGGAAGGCAGATGATCTGGCTCATATCGTGAGCTGCCCAAGGTCACACGAGAAGTCTGTGGCAGCTCACACAACCCAGAGCACTGCACCTCACCTGCCCAGAGCCCCGCCACACTCATCAACCGGCTCCCAGTGCCCACAGCATTCCTGGCAGGAAGGAATCGTGGAAATACAAAGGTGTGTCACACGGGGGACATCTACCAGCACCCCAAGACAGAGCTCAATGCCTGCCCGAGGACAGCTGAATAAGAAGAAAGTTGTTCAAGAAGCTGCAAATTCTAGCAGACCATTTCCATTCTTATACCAAGATGTATTTCAGGTACATCCAAATGCTATTGCTCCTTTATTTTTGGACAACCGTAGTTGTTAGTTATGATTGGTTTTATAGCAAACTGCCAAGATTTCTCTCTCTGCTCAAGTACAAGTGTTTCCTGGCTGTAACCCTTAATTTAAAGGCTGGACAAAACTTCAAGGTCAAAAAAAAAACAACAACCAAATCCCCCCAAAAAACAAAACAAAAAAAATCGTGCTCCTTTAGCAGCTAAGCAGCCATTGTAAATTCCATACATTTCACAGAGGAGAGGGCAGGAGCTGCCCAAGATGTGATGTATTCCTCTCACCACCTTGCCTCCATAACTCTTTCCTGCAGAGGAGAGCCGGATTCATTTGCTTCCCAAGTCAATCAACAGAGTTCATGAGTCAGATGGGGGAATGCTGAAAAGCAAGAGGGTACGCTCCTGCCCCCAGGAACTGATTACTCTGCCTCTTAATTGTTCCCAGATTCTATTATTCCAAGGCAACCGAGCAGCTCCAGCATTAACCAGCTTGTTGAGAACATCCACACCACACAGCCTACCCCACCAGACATACAGAAATTCACATTTTTCCAAACCACAGACCTGTTGAGACTACAAACGTTACTAAAAAGAAACAGGTCTTAGGTATGTCTATCAAAAAAAAATAACTGTCTTCTGAATCCGAGCTCCATATTCTGTAATTTTGAGTCTTTTGGTAATCACCCAGACAGAGAGCAGAACAGTTCAAATCTATAATCAGTAGGATATTCTCCTTGTCACTGGTCTGGACAATTCTCTCTATTCTTACCCTCTACCAATTCCAGCAGCCTTAGTTATTTTTTTCCATTTCTTCCTTTCCTCAAACTCAAACACCAAAGCTGCATTTCACTATTAAATCATCGTTAACTGGGATTATTTTTATTATTATTACTACTACTTTTTACATTTCCATTCAGTCTCACTTCTTACTACCTCTTTCGTATCATCTTTGCAGACTGTTGATTCTCCATAGCAGTTCAGGTGACAGCGTGCGAAGCAAAAGCTACATTTAAAGACTGTAAAAACAACCTGAGCTCTGCCCCATTATTCATACCCTTTGTAATAGCTATTAAATGAGTAATCACATACCTCTCCATTACACTTCATTCAGTGCATGGGAGAGTGTGACTAGGAAGGAGAGACAGCTGTTCAATATTGATTTTTATCCTTCTCATTCTTTATGTATCCCTATGTCCAATTTGCTACATAGCTTCCAAGCCCAGCCACCAAATAAGCTATTAATCGCTTCATAGACCTTTTCCTGCAGTGGCCCTCTGCATAGTATCTCAATCAAATGAGCATGAACTCTTTTCTCAACCCATTTACAAGCTAATGATTTTTAATCTGACCTGACAGATGAGAAATCGAAAAGAAAATAACAAAAACAAAACCGACACTTGCAAAATTCACCACTCAGTTTAAGTAGCCAGTCACTGCACCTCAATGTGAGATTGGTCTCCCCTCCTGCAACCTCAAAAATAGTCCCACCAACCACTGCATGGCAGTTCTATGGCAGCATTTAGAACCATACAGACTTCGTTGTTCTTCCAGGTCGGATAGGTAGCACCAGTGACAGCAAGGGAGAGAATGGCACTAAAGCTGCTCAGAGGACCTGCATCACGGGTAGGCTGACTATCATTACCAACTTCAGCAGCAAGGTCTTTGTGCTTTCTAAAACTATATCTTGACAACATAGTCATGATGCTTCAGAGGGTTTAGCGCTGAACCAGCAATGCCACCAAACACTACCTAGCATAAACCCGCAACAGAGATGAGTACAGAGACTGAACATCAGCATGCTTCTGTCAGCAAAACCTGAACTTGCTCCTTTACATCTCTCTTAATCTTCTGAAGGTTGTATTGCAAGGCTGAACACCAAAAATTTTCCAGTTAGAGAAAAAAAAAATAAAACTGGAATTTTGCTTCTGGAGTCTGGATCATTCCTTGTTCTTTCCTCTGCCTACAAATACTGGTGGACGAAAAAAGGCTGTGATCTCTTGGGCAAGGGGCAAGAGTAAAACAGGAGAGCCAAGGACTTCAAGGCTGCCTTGCCACTGGGGAAAGAACCATGGCACTACCTACGCCTGTACTTAACTGAAAGACAGACCCTTCCTTCTCCTGTAGCAGCCCCAGCCTCTCATTTCCTGCCCACCTTCAAACTTCTTCAGTAAATGAGGTGAGAACCATATAACAGCTTCATTCAGTGCTCAGCCTTGATTTATACTCTCAGCACCATCTGTCCTACAAAGAGAGCTCTGCCATTCTCCCATGGAAAAAGCATGTGACCCTGTAATTAGAAACGATCATCATCTGCAGGTACAAGGCAATGGATTAAAGGTTGTACAGACAACTGTAAATCTATAGTTTCCTGTCAAGTAATTGAATTTGTAATCATTTAGCATCAGTTTCAACACAGAAAACAATAACACACAATAAACCCCTCGCTATCATGTCACCGCGGTGTTTTGAAACAGACACCTTCTCTACCACTGCTACCACTTGAGCTCAAGTACAAATTACATTAGCAGGCAAGCAGAGAATATTGCTCTTTGAAGCACTCACTACAGGACACAAATGCTGAAAAGCATGCGGGAACAGCCCCGTTTTACGGGCAACCTACCCAAAGGCAAGCAGTTAAGACATTTTTTTCTCCCCAGTGCTGACGCTTGGTTACATTATAGTTTGCATTTGAATTTTCATAGTTTCATTATTGCTTGTACTTGCCCTCTTGCAAGTTTGGGATTCTGTTTCTAGCTGGTGACATTTCCTATACTTACAATAGTGAAGGAGAGGTATTATGGACATTAATTAAGTATGTCGCTATTTACATTTTTAAAACAGTCACAAAGTGAGGTTTACATTTGGTGTCTTGCCTAAGCTGGTGCACTCCGTTCTTCTCCATCATCTCCACAGAAAGAAACACCTTCAGAGTGATTCATTCCAGTCTAAAATAGACTCCTCTCATCTCTCAAAGATCAATTTCTTTCCACTGACAGTAACAAAACCCTGCACAATCAGTCTGACATGACAGTCCACTTTCAGCACTAAGTTATTCTTGCCCCTTTTCTCATCCCTACAACTTATTCCAAATTCTGCACCATGCTGTGGCTGGCACAACTGTTTGCTGTGCCACTCTGTAAGCCAGCTCATGAAACTAATCCAGTATATAAATATATATATATATTTAATACATCAGGCATATCAGCTCCCTGATCTACCCAAGCGCGTCCCTACAAACATTTGTGCACACCTGAGAAGTGTCAGTAGAGATGCTGGGACTAAAAGTAGCAGCCAGAATTCTTGGGTTATACGTTCTCCATTAAAAAATAACTTCCTGTTTGGTCCAAGATGTTTCTAGCGAAGTACTCACTGCTATCTCGTGTGCTCCTTACCCACAGGTCCTGTTATGAGTACTTGTATGACAACCCCGATACGAGGTATTAGTGCACAGGCAACAGCCACCCATCAGAGACAAGCAATTCCCCATGGAATGAGAAAAAGAACTGGCAGTTTGCAACTCCTCTTACTACCAATCCCAGTCTCAGGGAAGTTTCAAGAAACACCAGCCAAACGTATATCACCACCTCAGAACAAAACACCATCTAGTTTCCCAGCTCCTTTCCATCCCAACACGAACTTAAACATTGTTTGGTTAGTTCTAGATTATGCATTGCTGAAGTTCTTTAAAAACAAATTTTGTAACAATTCTGCTCTCTTCTGGGGCAAGTGGGAGAAGGGAAAATAACACAGGAAAGTACGATACATCCTCTAGACCACAGTGAACACGACCACCATTGGCAACAGCCTTGATCCAAACAGAAGGTTGGACTAGAGACTTCCAGAGATTCCTTCTATGTATTTATTTGATTCTACAATGGGGTTTCCTTATCGGCCTTCCCTGAAGAGAGAAGTCCTGAGCAGCTTTCAAGTAACACTGCTCTCCACAGATCGATTACACCATCAGGATCTTGGTCTTCATTTAGCATCACCTCTCTTTATTCAGCTGCCTTCTTTCACTCTGTTCCCCATACATGGCATAGTACAAAACCATCTGCACACTGCAAAGGGTCAAGGTCGAGCAAAAAGCTAAGCCATTACACCAACAGTAGGACACCAGTGCAGCAACATTCCACTCCGTCATGACCAAAAGAGCATGATGAACAAGTGCTTGGAGCTGGATGCATGTGTCTGTATGAATGGTAAAGAGGTATGACTCAGTAACGTCCAACATACCTTGGACTTTTTGATGGCAGAAAGGCATGAATACACCCAGGCTAAAATTGAGAGAAGCCATACCACATGGCACCACACTTCATCCTGCTTGTCCTTGCATCCAGAAAGTGGGGAAAAAATATCTGGGAAATCGACGTTGACCTAGTTTTGTCTGGTAGAAAGACCAGCAGGGGACAGGATTTCTCCTCTTCAGCTGCAGAAGAGCAAGCTACCCTTCTGGAGGACAGGTCAGACCTGTACTCCTTCCTGCAGGGTGAACAGAGGCTCTCACTTGCCCTCCCTCTGGGCAGGCATCCCAGAGTACAGATAAGAGATTTTATTTGTCAGCTGGGTATTTCTCCTACCAGAGGCTCTGCCCTAGATAATGTCAAGCATCTGTCCAATAGCCAGGAAACGTCACAGAAGAAAACATCACTCTCTTTTGCTCCTCTGTTTCTAAGGAAGCCAGAAGCAGATCCACGAAGTTCAGCATCCCCTATACAGTCTGTATTCCACATCTTGTTCCTCCAAGCCACCATGTAGGGCACATGCACTTAGGCTCATCCTTCAGGCTCAGCTGCATACAGCACTGCTGTTTTTAGTTTATTTTTGGGGTGATAGTGGGGAGATAATCTCTCTGAAGAGAAATGAATGGGGGAACTCACAGAGCCCCTGCAATTTGTTTGGCTCAGGCACAACTTCAAGCACTGCTGCCATTGTCTAGAAATCAAACAAGTGGTTGATAGCACCAATTAACACCTTCCAGCAGAACAATTCCTCCAGCTCATCTTTCCCCATTCTCCCAGCAGCAACCTGGATGACTCCCCACCCAGATAGCAGGCAAACAGTAATGTGGAAGGAAGCAGGGATGAAGGTGCTCTACCGTGAGCAGATAAGCAGCGCACAGTATTAAGTTATCAAAATCCTATGTTGGAATAACAACTTAAGCGTTGGCCACACACAACCAAGCTCAACCACACAAAACTGTCATGTATTACAGGGCACCATAGTCCCGTTCCTGTAGCACCCCACGTTCAGTGTACCACTCCCAACAGAAGTCACATGTAGTTAAGAAATGAAATATCCCAAAGATAAAATTCTGCTTTCTGTGATTACAGCAGGAATGGGGGTACATCACTTGAAGCTGCTGGACTTGCTCCACACGTACACCGCTGTGTTTGAGTGTAGCATTATGCCTTATGGAGGGAGGAGAGGGGCAAATGTTGCTGCTTCATTCACAGCCCAGCTTTGTTAAAGTAATAGCACTGTGGAAGGGAGATTCAAAGGATTAAAGCAAAGGCAAGTCTGTGGAGAGGTAAAGTCTTCTATAAAATCAACAGCTATAGGAGGAAAAGTAAATTGCTTCTGGATTTGCAGGTGTTGCTTTTTGGATTGTTTTGTTTTGTTTTGTTTGTTTGTTGTTGTTGTTTTGCTTTTTTGCTTTTTCCCAAGAACACGTGCTACTCAAGCTCCTTGCTTGAAAATAAGGCCAACGAGAGGTCAGGGTGACATTGCCCATCCACCTTAAGACTTGGCAGCAGAGCAGCTGGATGGATGGCTGCAATTTGGGTCCATTCCTAGCACAGACGAGGCCTCGGGCTCTGCTCCTCCAGCCCCAAGGAAGCACCTCTGTAGGACAAGCCAGTAATCCCAAACCGGCTCGGCTCCACCGCCTTCCACCGCACCCCAAGGGCCTTTGCCTCAGAGGTACGGCATTGAAATGCTAATCCGACTTTGTAAACCCATAAACAAAAACAAAGAGGAGGCCAGAAGAGGTAAAAAGCCTTCCTGAGCTCCATCCCCAGGCCCAATCTCTGCCATTCAGGCCCTGCCCTGTGGAGCAGGATTTCACCCACATGAGCGCAGTCTCCGGCTCTGGTATCAACATTGCTGGCAGGCACCATCTTTATGGCCAGATGCATTTAAATGGCCACTTCCACCACACGCCAGGATCTTCTTTGTTTCAGAAAGCTCCTCAGAAAGCAGTTTTTATTGCAAGAACAGACTAGCCAAGCCTTACTCATTGCTATTTCACAACAAGGCGACATCAAATATTAATAACACCCAAACCCAAACACTTGCTGCAGCTGGGTCCAAACGTCACCCGCCCAACACACGTTGAGCACCCTTTCTCCACCTCCCCCAGATCCTACTTTTACTGCCCGCGCTCTCCAGAGGTGGGCCCCACGGATTAGGGTCTGCCACCAGTGCTCAAAGGACAGGAGAGGCCAGCCCACGCTGAGTGTATGCATCCCTCACGACTGCTCTCGACACCAGGGATGTGGGCAAAGGGCACACACCATCTCCAGGCTCACCAGCACTAATCTACACACATTCTGATCTTTCAAACCCAGTCAGCATGCCCACACCTATAGATGGGATATCTATACGGGGTATCATTTCTCACAAGAGAACGTTCACTACGGCACAGGGCATCACAACCCTGAGTGCTGCCCTTTTGTTTTGCACAGTCCCTCTTTTCCTCTATCTCCTGATCTGTTTTCACTGGCATCTCAGGCTGCCAGAAAACAGATTTTAAGGACAAAGCAGAGGCTCAGATATTTATCCCTGCACTGAAGACCCCAAGGGCACCACTGCTACCATCAGTCCTCAGGGAAGGAGAAGGGGATACATGTTGCAACAGGGACCACAAGAAAGTGAAATGTCATCCTACATGTCCCAAATGGGAGAGCAGCAATTTCTTACTGGGGTAGCTGAAGCCAGCCATGGTTAACTTGGGCCAGAAGGTCCAAGGGCTTTTTTTCTGCCAAGTTTAGTCTTGGATGACAGTGAAATGTGCTTAATTTGACAGTTTCATTTTAACACGTATGGGCAAAGTCTAGAAGGCGACAGCAGCAAGGGAACAGCACTGCATCACTACAAGGTGGCTTTCCTGCTGCAACCACCTCGCACTCAAGGCTAAAAGCTGAAAGAATAAAGAGTAGATGCTCACTGTTTACCCTAGCAATTAAATAATCATAGTGACTTCAATGGCATGATTCTATTCTCAGAAGTATAGGCGAGAGTTATAAAGGCAGTATTTCGCTACAGATTTCAAACTGTGCCACACCTCTGGCATTACAGAAGCTGAAAAATCAGGCACAGTAGCAGGGCTAGAAAATACAGGAAAATGTTCCCCTTAATACCCTTTTCACACTCGGTTTTATAATCTTTAACAAAACCACGACATTAATAAGACCGAGTCCTCCTCAAACTGAAGGAGATACACTTGTATTCCTGTAAGCACGCGTAAAATGCAGTTAGGAAAGAAGCCATTGAAGAGGTGGTGAAAAGTGGGTGGCCAAGAAGTTTGGTCAGTGGAATCCTGTAAAATGCAGGGAGGTAACCTGGCTGCGTGGGGCTGCGTGCCAGCGGGGGAGGGGGAAGTCTGCTTTGGAGGTACAGGAGAACATCTGCTGATCTACGCTTGACTGTTTCTCCTCAAGAACTGTGAAGTGCATCATTCTTCTCTAATACTTGCCTCCTCATTGTGTGAGACAAAGCCCTGCTGGCTTATTGTGCACACCAGGACATCAACTTCATAAGCTCAGCGCGTTCTTCAGGCTATTCGGAGATAAGATTTTTTGGTAGAGCACTGCCATCCATCCATATTGATCACCTGCCAGGTAGACAAAGCCCCACCTCAATTGGAGGGTGAAAATGCCTATCTACTCCTCCTTGCCAGGCTCCCGACTAGAAAGGGCCACCCTGGCAGCCCAGTCCTAGCTGTACTACAACCACTGCCCCCTTCTCTTCACAGTCCCCACACTGGAGAAGCTGCCCTCTCCATTTCACACAAGTGCACCCCAGGCACACAGGGCAGTGAAGGGTTAATTTAATTAGTTCTGTGTGTGCTCAAAGAATTACAGGAAACTTCATTTAATTATTAAGTAGCCAATCAGGTAATCTCTGTATCTGATTAGCACGCTAATGAAATAATGTCTTCCAGTTCAAAGCTGTCATTCCAATCAGGAGACAGCCCTTCAGTTAGAAGGAAAAGCTGGCCATGTTTCCATGGGCTCCAGGCTCTGGGATTTTGGAGAGGGGATGGGAGTAGGAAAACCTTTCAGCCCTCCCTCCCACCATCTCACAGAACACAGCTCAGCTCTCCCTTCCAGGCGGGCAAGCACGCTGGCTCCAGAGAGGCTCCCAATGCTCCAGGCAAGCGTCCAGCATCACCACCATGCACCCCTTGCTTGTGCTCCCAGATGGCCCAGAATATCCCGCTCGGTCAGGAACCCGGAGCCCAGAGATTGTGAGGCCCTTTGCCTATCACCTAGGCACTGCCAACTGAGAGAGCTGCTAAATATGTGGGGCATGACTCTGCTATGGTCCACATGGGAAAAGAATCACACAGCAAAGCCATTAGAGAACTAAGAGGAAGCCAGAAAGCCTCCTCCCTCCCCCATGCCGCTCTCTGCTTCTGTGTCATATGCAGTTATTTCCAGCCTGGGGAAAAGTGCAAGGCGGCAGCTGTCACACGAGGCAAGGACTTGCCCCTTTTAAACAGGGATTTCAGGACTAAATGACCCATTACAATTAACACAGCTGCAAGAACTGGGACACTTCCACACAGCCCAAGAGGGGGTTTGGCAGTGGGGGAGGACAGGAGGAGAAGCAGAGAGTGAAGATCGTCCTTCCAAGCCCTGGCATGGAGTCCCCGCTCTAAGCATTAGCTCAGCTGTCCTCCCCCAGCCACAGCAGCTCAGCCTCCCCCCGAGGCCAGAAGCTCGGCTACAGCGAGCTGCATGACACAGTGCAGTTCTGAAGCAGCCCTTGCACTCTTGCTCCTGCTCAAAGCCCTGCTACCTCTCCACAGCAGCACCACTGCTTTTTGCACAGCTGAGCCCATGCTAACTTTTAATTAGGCAGCCCAGGTTAATCCCTAGCTGCATCCTGACGTGGTTCTGTGTGACCAAGCCTCCCCGAGTACCTCCTGAAAGGGCCCAGGAGATGATGCTGCCTGAGTTCCAGTCTGTGCTGTTGCAACTGTACTTCTGCATGTCCTCTGCTGCCAGTATAAATGCTAACTCAGCTCCTGCTGCTGCAGCTGCCAGCGTGCCTTTGCTTTGCAGGGCAGGTACACGTTTCTGAAAGCAAGATCACCTTCCTGATGACACTTCTCCTGGTGCATTACCCAGGCACAGAAACACAGCCTCCAGGATGCTCACAACAAACAGACATAGTTTTGTTAAGCCACCGCACTTAAAATGAATGCATTTACAGAGAGAATCCCAAGAGGGAGCAGAAAAATTGCAGGCAGCCTCCAGACAGTCAGCTAGACAGCTGGCTTTCTATGAGAACGCTGAAGTGTTGACACTTTTTGTTGACCCTTTTTTCCCGAGCATATCCCATGAACAAGAAATAGCACTGCCAAATGGGAAGATGCATCTCTCTCCTCTCTGCTGACTGCAGCCATTCCAGGCAAAGGAAACTGGATAGATCAAGAAATTCAGGCTTGGACAGCACAATGAAGCATCCACTAATAATCAATCCCTCCACAACAGCCTTTCTGCCAACTGGCTGCAGACTAGGCAGTGATTATAAATTGTAGTTACTCCTCCAAAGAAAAACAACACAACATCATATGGTGGCCCGCGCTCATCCTTTAATTCTGAAACTAGTCCCACTCACAATTACCAAAAGACAATTTTTCTTAAATACACATCCTGAAAAAAAAAACCTCAGCCCTAAAATCCAAAGCTGGGTTTGTTCCAGCTTGTGCTTCGCTAGCTACAAGAAAAAAAGGAAAAGGAGAGAAGCTATAAAATCCATGTCATTAAAGTTAGCTGAAGATTCTAAAGATGCCGAGGGTGGAATTTGTTGCTGACGAAGATAGCATTGTTACCCTGTATTCCTGCATCTTGCAACCTCGGGCAACGCACACAACAGACCCTGCGGGGCGGTCCCGCTCCACCACTCATTAACCAGCACGCAGATGCAATTCGAGCCCGACTTCAGCACAAGCAACTGAAGCAGCCACCTGGGGACCAGCGCTTGCTGGCAGCCCGTGCTGAGGCACATTCCAGCCCAGTTCCCCCGGCACTGTAAGCAGGCCGGGCAGGCGCAGCGTGACCTGATCCCCACCTCTGATAGCACCGGGCCCTGTCCCAGCCCTACACAACCCAACCGCGTGTCGAGAGGAACGGGATGCAGATACCCATGGAGGGACTCCGTAGCAATGGTACGGCTATTTGCGGAGCAGCCACCATCCAAAACTTGCCCAAATGAGAAAGTCCAGGCGTTTGGCAGGTCAGGCACTTACTACAGCGAGTAGTTTGTTCCACAGAGGGACTTGTAACACCCTCCCAAATTACACATTGCCCTTTACAGGACACCGCAGCAGCTGGAATCAGCTCCCTTCTCACATTCCTTAATAAGCACTTCCATTGCAGAGTGGGGTGGATGTAGGGCATCAGCTGCAGTTAATCATAACCGAGCACTGTGTTCCCTTTCTCCATGCTCCAGACACTATCTGCAGGCTAAGAATATCCAGCACCAGTCTACCAGGGCAGGGGGAGCCGAGCAGTCCGAGCCGCCCAGCACTGTGGGGCTCCCTGTTACAGGAGACTTTCACTCTGCCTCCCCCAAGCAACAGCCTTCAGTGGGGCCCCCTGATAGCTGGTCGAGATCCTACAGATCATGGAAAGATAATCCATCGCAGGACTAATGCACTACTGCAGCTGTCCATGGAGAAAATCCCCTTTCAACCAAAAAAACCCTCAAGCCCTTTGATCCTCTCCAACACACAATTATCTTAAGGGCAAAATAGTCTTCTGAGCCTCGGCACCTTGTATTGGGCTGAAAGAAAAGAAATCGAGACTGCTATTCCGTGTTTATGCTACATGGCTGCCTGTCCTACAATCAGGCCTCTTCAGCACAGCAAGCAAGTCCCAATGGATAGATGTCGACGTGTGCTGGGTCACAGTGCCCAGGAGAGCTTTAGAAGGAAAACAAAAGCAAAGATTTGGGGGTTGTTTTCTTTAAAAGAAAAAATCAAGATTTTAAGAAAGAGTTACCAGACAAACTTCAGTATCTTGTCAGCTGCAGTGAAATTAAATCAATTAATTTCAGCTTCCAAGGGCATGGTCAGATCTGAATTTTTAACGAGCAAATTAAAGGACCACCATCAACTTTTAAATTAAACTTTTTCTAACCAGAATGTTAACTAACAAAAAGAAGATACAGAAAATGCATCATGCTTTGACTTAGTACTAAAAAACACCATCAAAGCCTTGAACAGAGAGGTCTGCTAGGCTCTTCCACAGGTGACCCAATTGCTGCATGACCTCTTGCTACCTGTGCAGTTTTGCTCCACCTGCTGCCCCAAATGCAAGGTGATAAGCATTGCTTTCAGCAGAAGAATCAGCTATAAAAAGCCCTTCCCCTCCCCACTGCCTGTTTCCATTCCTGTGCCACTGCTTCACCCCTGGTGGTACAGCACCTACCACCTTGGGGAACGGGTCCCAGTTCAACAAAGCTCTAAGAAAAACTACTGTTATTTATTTATTTATTTATTAAGCCAGGTGAGCCATTTTACTGCCATTAGCAAATTGATTCGAAATTCACACCCTCAGGTCGCACTAGACACGTCAACAAAATAGATAAAAAGTGAAGAACACAAAAATAGGAGAATGATATAATGTCACAACTGATATAATGTCACAACCCTAATCCCCTGAAATCCTTTTAATGTCAATGGTACTCAACACTACACTTTACATAAAGATTTTTAGAAAGCTTGTCTGAAAATCTCAAAGTATTACTTCTTGGGTGCACTTCTCCATCCATCACCTATTGATAACTTTTGCATTCTTGTCTCACTCAACCAAAAGTGATGGGACTGCAGAAGTCTTGGGCACGCGGTTTCTACATGGGGTGCTCACCATTGCTGGCCCCTCCTATCAGCCCAAACACGTTTATGTGCTCCTGAGCAGGGTTTGGCTGGCAGGTGGGCTGCCATGAGCTTAGCAGGAAGACAGAGGGGAGCTCTAGAAAAGTTGGTTGTGGGGACACATAAGACTATCACCCTCCATGTTCAGCCTGGAAACTCATACACTACTGCTAAGCTTCTGGTTTGTATTTGAAAGTACACTTCACTTTCACAGTGTCTTTACATTAGTTATTCAGATGTCATGGAACAAGTTATGCTCAGCAAGGATTAGGCCTAAGTGAGACCCTAAAATGTCACATGGAGATGTGGAAGGGGTCTTGCTTGTTGGCCTTTTCTTCCCAACTTCATTTTTAGCGTTTTAACCTTCAGAGCACACCAGAAGAGGGAGTCTTGCACTCCTCCCTCATTCTCATCATTTGTTTTATATTAGTAACAATGACAAGCTTTATTAAGAGTCAAGTTCTTAAATTGAACTCTCCCCCTTTGCCTCCTAAAACAAACAGAAAATCCAAGCAAGAAAATAGAAAAAACAACCACCAAACCCTTTTTGCTTTCTGTTGTGGCTATATAAATATTTTTCTGCTGCCACAACTCCCAGTGCACAAGGCTCACCACAAATGAAAAGCCAGCTCTGCCTTCCAGTCCTTCAGCTGTGCAAAGAATCAGAATCATGGAATCATAGAATATCCTAAGTTTGAAGGGATCTGTAAGGATCATTGAGTTCAACTCCTGGTTCCACGCAGGACCACCCAAAAATTGGACCATATGACTGAGAGCAGTGTCCAGACACTTCTTGACCTCTAGCACTTGGGGCCGTGCTCACTGCCCTGCGCATCCTGCTCCATGCCCACCCCCCTGTGGTGCAGACCCTGTCCCTAACCCCCAGCTGCCCCTCCCCTGACACAGCTCCATGCCGTTCCCTCGGGCCCTGTCGCTGTCACACAGAGCAGAGCTCAGCGCTGCCCCTCCGCTCCCTGTGAGAGCTGCAGCCGCCATCAGGCCTCCCCTCAGCTCCTCTGCTCTGTGCTGAGCCAACCCAGGGCCCTCACTGCTCCTCACACCCCTTGCCCTCCAAACCCTTCCCCATCTTTGTAGCCCTAAGTTCCATCTCCTTTAAAGCAGACTTAAAAGGAGAGAATCAGAGGATGAATGACTTTACCAAAGAGGAGGAAGAAGACCTTCCAGTGTTCTTTTTTTCAACCGCAGCCCCAGCACCCCGACTACATCAAGGGAGCAGTTTCAAGAGCCGTAGCGAAACCACCTGGCAGCTCACAGCCATTATGTCCTGCTCCCAGCATTGTTCCAGAGCAAAGGTGGAGCAAGGCAAGAGCTTGAAGGACAAGGGACCTCCCTCCTGGCAACAGGACCTGTGGCACCGAAGCTCCAGGACCAACTGGCCATGGCAGTGCCCATGCCATCCATCCTACACTGTCAGTAAGACACTCGGCTATATCAGTGCTGTTAAGAGCTGAACCAGTTTAAGCACATCCAGCTTTAAGAGTTTGTGGTGTTCAAATTGCCCTTAAAGCAGCATCAAGCCGGTGGCCTGCCCCAGAACAGAGGTGGTCTAAGAAACACTCCCCTCGTATTTCACATCCTTTGGTGCTCGCTGCCCTGGATTATACTAGCAGTGCTGTTTTTTCAGTGGGAAGCTGGTATTTCAGCTAGGCATTTATAAAACATAAAGAGTTCATAAAGGAGCTGCCGTGTGCGGCTGCTCGGCCACCTCTGAGCAGCACTCCCAAAGCCTGGACCACGCTAGGCCTGCAGTGCCAAGCTGTCACCCCATCCCCAGGAAAGGCCAACTTAAAAGCACACACACACACAAAAGCAGGAAAACACAGTGAAAACGTGTCTTCTGGAAGCAAGCAAAATGCACTAAAATCACTTTTCCCCATCAGCTGTTTTCTGCTTCTTACACAAAAGGCCACAGCCCCCCCACCTAATTGCAGGAGTACTCCACCTCAGAAAGCCCACTCCCCAGCCCTCCTTCCAAGGAACTGGGAGAACTGGGACACAATAGGAAGGAGACTTGCTAAAGGGAATAGATCTGTTAAATTAACACATTTTCTGTCAACCAAATCAGCTGCCCCCAGTGCCATTGTTGGTGAAACAATGGAGACCCCAGGAATGGGCACCCATTAAAAGGAACAAGCCTGCTGAAAGGATACACTCTAAGGCACAGTGTTGTGTGTTTAACAGGATTCTCTACTGTAAGGAAGGAGGAATCACTGGGCTGCATTGTTCTCGCCATCACAGCAGATGCTGTTTCTGCTGGTAACGAGAGGGGAAAATAATTTTCATAAATACCTACGATAAGATTTAAACTACAAACTTTTAATTTAGGAACTTTTACCTCCCTTGCTGTCGCTATTTCTCCCCAGCCCTTTTCTTGGGGAGATTTTGCCTGAAAGAAGTCTATGAAAGCATCCATTGCCATTACAAAAGTTAATTCTTTCCCCTTCATGCAGGCACTTAACAGATGCCAGGGGCAGAATGGCACAGCTCCCCGGCATTATTCGCCGGGAGAGAAAGACCACAGTTAAGGTCTACACAGAAAGCTGCAACACTTTTAAGGTGTTACTTTTAGCTGGAGCAAATTCCAAAAAGAACAAACTCGATGTCTGATTCAGACGCACCGTGCAGGAGTTTGCACCAGCTTCATTACACTGGTACAGGTTTGCAGCAGTCATGACTCTGTAAACAAAGCAAACCGCTAAGTCACGTTTAAGCTGCTATCCAGAACATATTTTTTTTTCCTCCTAGCGGGGAAAGATTTACACCAGATTATCTTAAATTGGTTTTTAAACAAATTCAGCTTAAAGCGTTTAACTTGCGGGCACACAAACGCTGCAGCTAACAGATAGGATTTCCACTCAGCTGTGCCGCCGGGAGAGGCGGCTGTCTCCAACTACCGCAGAAAATCTGTGATACCGAACCCCGCGTGCGGTATCCAAATCGCTGAAGTTTTTATTTGCTTCCTCTTTCTCTTCTGCCTTAGACTGTTGCAGTCATTTTCCGACTTCCCTGTCACCTAAGTCGGAGCCATTCAAAATGTTGCTGTCAAAATAACCTTCCTCGCCCATTGTTCGGACAGCCTATTTTCTGCGCCCAGTCACTTCTAGTTTCTTTTCAGGGGCTTAAGATAATGTTTTAACACATATATCGGCCCCCTGAACTACCTATTCCGTTTTTTCTTAATTTTGTATATATGTATTTTGTATCCAGTTATAGTAGGGTTTCGTTATACAACATGTAAACAGTTGTTAAAAAGTTCAAGACATGCGGTTGTGAAAAATGTGCCTTGCGTTTAAACGTAAACCAATATAATACTTTCCAATTTACAGACCACTTGAAACAACAGCTCTGAGAAGTATCTCTCTGCCTCCCTGCCCATTAATCTCAATGAACTCCAGAGCCCAATACTGACATTCAGAGTGCTAATGATTCTATTATTAATAGAATAAGGAAGATAGCAAAAGTCAAGACAGGCAAAGTAAGGGCTGCTGCTGGAAGGGACGTGGGGAGTGATGAGATGCTGCAGAACCAATGAAGCCCAACATATGCCGATGAAAAAGGTATGAGGAACAATAAAACAGAGCTCACCCAACATTTCATCCGTTTTTACACTTGATATTCAAATTTCCAAGATGCCTACCACCTATGAGCAGATGGCAAGAGGCACATCCCCACGCATGAACTACTGTACTGAGAGGGCCATTAAACCAGCTTCGACTTACCTTGCACGAGTAGAGCTGACCTACGTGGATTCACTTACACTTCAGTCAGCTCATTACACCTACTTGTTGCATTTACCTTAGGTCCTAAACTCTCCTATCAGAAGCTACCTGGCTACCACGGGACACAATGAGGCACCCATAGGCACTGTAGCTGCTGATGCACTACCAAGAACAATGCAGTGCTGGACCAGGACCGTGATGGAGGGGTAAGGACTTAGAGTGATGTTTTGGTAGCTGTACACAAGAGTTAACCCCCAGTAGGGCCATGAATCACAAGGGATGTACACAGAGATCAGAGAGCTGGGGCTCCACTGAGAAGTTTTAGGATCTAACACAATGGGACAGCAGAGGTCAAGGTGTACTCGGCCATCCTAAGAAAGAAGGGCACATTTACCAAAGCACTAAAACCCCAACATACCTGAAGTTAAACAGGTTAAACAACATTAGCTTTTCAAGCTCTACCTGGTTTGTGGAGGCAGAACAGATCTTCATTCTGCACTCTCCCCTCCACAGCCGCAGCACAAATCCCCTCTTCTCCACACTCTTCCTCCTCCCCCCGGGACCCATGGGAGCAGCAGCAGCCACTGATGTGTGGCAGCCACGTCACATTCCTGACAGAAAGACCTGGAGCCCAGAGCACGAGGAAAGAAGGAGAGGAAAAGCATCTCAGAGCCATAGCAAAGACGGCAGCAGAGGCAATTTGCCCAAAGGCGCTTTTAAAAACCGCAGGAAAAGATTTATGTTTTCCCTATGTAATGTGGCTTTTCCCCCTTTCCAAATAAACGCAGTTTACAACAGTGTTTTGACTATTTCCAAAGCACGCTCTCAGAAGTCACCTCCCCTCGACCTACCCAGGCCGAAGCTCCCGGGAGCACACGCCAAGGAGCTGGGTGGCCATGCCACGCTGGCTTCCCTCCAGCTCTTCTGTAAGTAGTGCTGAAACACTGTTAAATATTCTCCCAGTATTTTTCTACCCCAACATCCTCTCAGCTGCCAGGAGGATATTTCTGTCGCAGTTGGGGAGGGCATGTGGCCAGGAGACACTTTGTCACAGGAGGTGTCCCACGGCCCTGAAGAGGAAAACAAATCGCTTCCTATCATCACAGGCGCCGACCCAACTGCGAAATGCATCCCTTCTGCCCACCAGGACAAGGTATACCACAAAAAATATATATGTAAAAAAACCCCAATATTTTAAAAGTGGCTTGTTTGGACAGGCCCCCTCAACCCAGAGCGCTGCTGCAGTAGGCAAGGACAAACCCAGCCCTCGCAGGCTTCTAAAGCCACCCAGAAAGCAGCCGCGACCACCACGGTGTAGCCAAAAGCCCACTTTGGAAGCGGCGTGGAAGTTTGGCACGGCAGATGGCTGACCAGGCAGCCATGTAAAAGGCGGGGGGGGGGGGAAGGAATTTACTAACACAAGGCGGTGACAGCCGCGCACCCGGCCATGCGGGCAGGCCCACGGGTGGACCCGGCTGCATCCCTGCACGCCGAGGTTGCCCCACTGAACTTTTGACCCGGTGCCGGCTGCCCCCTCCCCAGCCCGGTTTGAAAAGCGCCGGGGCCGCGGGCTCGCCCGGCGCCTGCATCTGCCGGAGTGAGCCAGCATGGGGGCTGCCCCTGCCCCGAACAATGCCCGGCGCCCGGACTGATGGATGCGTCTTCAAGGGAGCTCGGGCTTGCCCTAGTCCGGGGGAAAAACAACCGAGAAACATCTGCCAGCCGGGTCTACAGCTGCAAAAAGCAGCCCACATTTGGAGGCTTCACTTTCTTTGGGGCATTTAAGCCCTGGGCAAAAGGGCTGTGTTTAGAGAGGGAAGAAAGTTCCCAAATTTCTCACTGGGAACCTGCTAGGTGAGGGAGGATGGTCCTCATGGCCTCTGCCTCGCCACGCAACCCAGGCAGAGCGATCAACAGAGCCATCAGCACCGAAGAAAAGATAACGACACCTTATTTACTGAAGCATATTGGAAAATGAGGCTCTGCCTGGTCTGGGAACTGCAGTGATTGGTGCAGCAAAACCCTAAGGTAAAATCAGAGCAATGGGAGTGCGGGAGTACTTGGTACAAAAACATTGGGGAGTGATAAAACCACTGCCTCTGTAGTTGTGCTGTAAGAGTTCAGAACCAAATGCCACCGGAGTTCTTGGAAAAGGAGAACCACCAGAGCCAGGTGTGAATGAGGAGATTCCACCAAGGGGAGCTGGTGGCGTCTGTCTGAGGGATGAGGGAACACGGCCGCACAAACTTTACTGTGTATCTCCCACATTTTAGGCACCACCACTCAGCAGCTCAAGACCCACCCCTGCCAGGGGACAGCAGCTTTTGTGGAAGGGACGCTGCAAACCACCCCTGTGCAGCCACAGGCACACCAAAGCTAGACAGAGAGCACGCTGCTGCTGCACAACATCGCTCCACGTCCCGCTGCTCTGCTTCCCAGCATTGCCCAGCGGCTGGGAAGAACATCACCTCTGTTTGGTCGGGACACCCCAAATCACAGAGCCCATCTCAGACACCAGAACGGACACCAGGACCGAACCCAAAGGGGAAGCAAACCCAAAAGCCTCGTGCAGCGCTGCTCGCGGGGAGCACAACAGAACCGCATGAGCAGCCCCTCTGAAAGCCATTGGTTTCACACGGCAAAGCGGCTCCGCGTGTCACTCCCGAGATCCTCAATGCCGCGGATGGGGCTGGATGGGAGGGAACAGAACGTGGAAACTCAACCGTGCAGGTCTGCGGGGAACAAGGAGCTGCCCGTGTGTTGCAGACAGCCCCTGACAGCTGCACGCACACAACCCGATGGGAGCGGTGGTCTCCAACCCCGTGCCTTAGGGCACGCGTTCCCGGTGACGCTTTCAGCGGGGAGGCAGCACCCGGTGCTCCTCATCCCGGCGACGGGAGCAGAGCGGTGGGACCCCCCCAGCGTCCGCCGGGAGCCCGAGGGGTTCCGCGGTCACCGCACGCTCCTCCGAGCCCCTCGCCTCGCCGCGATGGGTCTGCATCAATAGGAGGGGGAGGGGAGTTCCCGTCGGCCAGAAGTTGCATCATTGAGAGCCCTTGTCCCTTTTCGAGCCTCTCGCACCTCGGAAGGGATTCCCCCTCCTCAGGAGATCCGCGCCCCGCCCGAGGAGTTCGGCTCTTGGGGGCTTCGCGTATCCCGCCGAACTTCGGAGCATCTCCGGAATTGGCGTCCGGGCGCAGCCGCTGCCCCGCAGCCCCTCGTGACGGCGCGGTGCCGGCACGGAGCCGCTCCCGGCGGCACAAAAGGGTCCTCCAGGGGCATCTCCCGCCGGGACCCGCTCCGTCCGTAACATTTGTAGTCGGGGGCAGGAAAAGCGCCCCGGCTACCCGCGCGGAGATAAGAATTGTAAACAAAAAAGAAAAATAATAAATAAATAAAAATAAAAAACGAGAAAGTTGCTGGGATCAACGGTGCCCCGGGCGGAGGGCAGCGGAGGTGCGGGCACAATGCCGCGATGGGAACGGGCGGGGTCCGCCCAGGTGGGACCCCCGCGCCCCAACAAAGGGCCCGGTCCGGGCACCCCGGGGGTCGAGGCCCGCCCCTCGCCGCCTCCATTTTGGTCACGGGGACCCCACGGAGGCCCCGCGCCGCAGCCGCCGCCACCTTTGTGTGCTGTGCCGCGGCGGACCCCGAACAATGCGGCCCCGTCGGGGGATGGGGGGAGCGGGGCCGAAAGTTTGCGGGGTGAGTTAGGAGCGCTCCCGCCCGGCGCCGCCGCCGGGGCCGCGGGGTCTCACCTCGATCTCGAAGTCGGGCAGGCGGAAGGCGGTACGGAAGAGCGAGCAGAAGTGCGCGATGGCCGGGACTTCCCACCAGGAGCGGAGCTCGTCCAGC
>VXAB01010060.1:443356-470047 GCA_013399175.1 Odontophorus gujanensis | reverse complement strand
AGAGGGCGGGGAGGGCGGGGCTTCCCGCCGACGGGGCGGGGGCCGCGCACGAGGAGGGGGTGGAGCCGGTCCTCATCACAACAACAGGGCCCCCACGGCCGTCGGGCCACACCTCCCGGGGCGGAGTCGGGCGGGGCCCGGTGCCGGTGGGTGGGGAGAGAGTAGCGGGACGGAGCGCTGGGGCGGCGAGTGCCCGCTGCCCTCCCGGGGCGCGGTGTTGTGCCCCGCTACCATCTCTTTCTTTCTCTTTCTCTCTCCGCGACGTTCCCCATCACGTTCCCGCAGCGCCCGGCCGCGCTCGTCTGATCGCTGCGTCTCTGCTGCTTGTTGGCCGTACTGCCTAGCAGTAACCCCGCTCCGTCCCGCTAAGCACGCCACCAACCTTACCGAAGTTTCCTCACCGCTCGCTTGGTCCAAAGCGCTACAGCCCTTATTTCACCTACTTTCATTTTTTTTTATTATTATTTTTTGAATTAATTTGGCTCCCTCTATCGTTCCTACCGTTGCAGTTAGGCTGCGTTCTCACTGATACCATTGTTTCCCCACAGGGACGCTGCTGCAGATCCCCAAAGACACATTCAAAAGTGCTCCCCACTGCCTCGATTCCAGCCTTACTCCCAGCACGCACCCCCTGGACTCACGGCATGGACACATCTCTCTACCCACTACTCCAGTTCAGCAGAAGGCAAAGACCTGGGAGCACAGCACCAAAAACACCAAACGCAAAGTGCCAGAACCAAGCAAGCAGGGGGCCAGTTCCAGTCCAGCCAATACCACGGTAGTATCAAGAAGTCTCTCTTGTAAAAACGCAGCTTCCAGGCATCCCCGTATCACAGTTGAAACTCCCTGACCAGCTGCCTGCAGCCTGGGTATAGGAAAACCCACAGCCTTTCCCCACAGGGCCACACACTGCAAAAATGAGGGCATGAGATTCTCCCGGTAGCAGCGGGGGAGTGGTACGAGGCAGCTGCAAAAGGAAGGTGCATGAACACTGCAGCTGTCGCATACATCGCTGTAGGATTAGGCAGAAAATTAGCAGCATCCTGCCACTTTCAGCTTACATCGTCTCTTACATGGTTGAAAAGCATCTGCCTGCTGGGAATTTGGCCAGCCCTGACATGGCAAACCATCCTCTTTGCAGGCTCCTCTGCTCAGTGCTGCATATCAAACCCAAAGATCTGAGCCTTAGGTCTCAACAGATTTTCTGCTCTTAATCTGCTAGGGCTGAAAAGATGAAAACCACAGGCTGCAAGTTGGTTTGTCCCCCAGAAAACAACCTCATCCGTAGCAGTGGATTCAAAGCTGGCAAGCAAAGATCCTGCTGAAACTTCCCCAAAGAGCAGCACAAAGCAACTGCTGTTGGGTGCTAGAAAGATTGAGCTGGTTGAAGCCCTCTCCAATGCAGAGACCAAGAACAGGATAAGACATTACCCTATCTAGAATTAAGACAGAACCAGCATCTTAGAAGACCAAGCAGCTATCCAAGCACTGGTAGTGCCAAGCTGTGGTTCTGGTTCATTCTCTTGATTGCTCTGTGCCTTGGAGTAAATCAATTCAGATAGATTTTTCCCATCTATAAAATGAGAGTTGTTGTATTTAGATACCCCAGGGAAGTTGTGAGGCTTAATTAGTTAATGCTAGTGCCTTGTCAGCTCTCATTACCATGGTATCTTGGTGTTTATTGCTTTGAAATTATAAAATGCTACTCACATGCTAAACATTGTTATTCTAGGTAAAACGGAGAGACTGAATCCTGTTCCTCTGTAAGTACTAAAAGCTGACATTCCCAGAAATGGCATTGCTATGAAGTCTTTCCCACTTGGAGACAAGTTTCCTTAGCATGAAAGGAAATTGATTTGTTCACAGCTCCCTAGCATAAGGGCTCTCAGACTAGTTTGAGCTGTGCTTTTACTGGTCTGCTCAATTCAGCACATTCAATTAAATTCACCCAGCACAAACACAGCTGGAACTGGTGCATCTGTGCCTCACGAGGAGCAGCCTCAGGCACCAAGGCAGTGTGGCTGTTTCCCTCATGCATGCTGCAGCAGACAAGGTGCACTGCAATATCCACGCTGGTGCAAGGTTTCAACTCCAATAGCCATGGAAACCAATCTTCTGCAGCTGCCAAGGGATTACATCCTGGACATGAGTGACAGTTCTGTATGGTTTCCTTTTGCCACCTCTGACCAAGCATGTGGGGCTCACCCCCAGGTCTCCCTGTTCCAGGGACTCCCCACACGCTGCTTCAGCACAGTTTTGGTTTGTGCATCCAGGCAAAGCCCCGCAGGGAGCTACCATGTGGAGGTTAGAAACGTTATGCACCATGATCAGAGAGGGGAAAAAGGCTTGAGGGGGGCTAAGATACACAGCAGTCAAGCTATTAATCTTCTAATTTAGATGTAATGGTAGCTGAATTGTGAGGCACATCTTCTTCCTCCTCCTCCTTCAAAGAAGGAGTCTTTGAAGATGCTGCTGATCTGCTAGGTGAACAAGTGGTAAAGAGCAATTAATCCCACTCTGGAAATACAATCAAATATGGGCACTGAGTCACAAAGAGCCCAAAGGGGTCAAGGAGCTCAAATGGGAGTCTGGCACCAGGGTGGCTGCCTGCCCAAGCAGGGCTGTCCCTGTGCATGATGCAAGGCATGCCACCCTGCAGCACCCAGGCCCATAGCCCTGCCAGTGAGGCAGGATGGCAACCAGCACCTGAAGAGCGGTGTTGAAGGTACTGCACTGCCAGGCACCCAGCAGTCCTGTGCTCTGCTCTCAGCCCTGCTGCCCATTGCCCCCCGAGCTGTGGGCTGAGGCCTAAAATGGCTCCCAGCCTTCCACGCTGTGCTTCCAAGGCCTCAGAAATGGGCCCCCAAGAGGCCACCGTTTCCTGGGGAGCCTCTTTGGCTAGAGAGGCAGAGCTCCACTTCGCGGCTTTGCTTTCCCTCCCCTCTCTTTCTGATGTAAAAAAAGCCCCTAAATACGCACCAGAACTCTACCCTCACCTTTCTATAACAGGCACTTTTTGCGACCACTTTCTCCTTCCCCACAAGAAACAGGCATGGTTGCTCTGACGCAACATTACAGTAGTCAGGTTAAAAGCAAAACCAAGCAAAAATTCGTTTAGCAAAGCATTCGGATACCATTACAACAGAGATATTAAAGGTAAACCAAACTGACAGAATTCCCCTGCAGCCTTTCCAGCCCTGACTTTGAAGGCCATAGTGGAAAGAACTATTAAGCAGAAAGAAAAGCAAGGATGGCTTGAAATACAACAGAACCAGCCAAACTAATTCCTTTGATCAAGCTGAGGAAAAAATACAGGAGAGAAAGAACTGGCGTAAGTACTGACCCTCTTTTTAACGCTGTCAGCTTGTATCACAGAATCATAACTTATCCTGAGTTGGAAGGGACCCACAAGGATCATCAAGTCCTACTCCTGGCTCCACGCAGCACCACCTGTGTCTGAACTGTTGTACAAGTGATCTCAGTGCCCCAGGAAAGACAACTGTGAAATGAAGATATTAACACTGGTTATAGCTGCACACAGCTTTGTTAGCAGCTCTGCGTGAATGCTCTCAGCTGCCACAGGTAGGTATGGAGGCCACATACTGTAACAAAGCATGAGTTGTGCTCACTGTGTGTGTGCCATGGATCAAGACTCTCACAGTCACGCCTGGGCAGCAGGCAGAGCTCACTGCATGCTTTGGGAGCCAGCATGGCTGGAGCAGATGAGAGCTGGGCAGCTTCAGGAGGGGCTTTAAGCCCTCTTCATCCCATCCTGCTGCAGCTGCCATGCCATGCCCTGTGATGCTGCTTTTTAAAACCAGAAGTGGGCACTGAGTGAGCCATGGTGTTCTTAGCACTCACTGCCATTTAGTGCTCTTCACACCACCCCCAGCTTGCAGCCACAGCAGTTGCTCCCATTCCACTCCCACCCTTCTCCAGATAGATGCCTTCTGTGGTTTAGCACCAATTTCCTAAAATCAATAATGACCTTTAGAGGATGAAGAATCACATGTCTATTTCTACCCTCCCACTTACCGTGACTGCCTATTTTGAGTCACTCATGTACAAATACCTTCACTCAAAAGCTACAGGCTGGAGGAGGCAGCAATTGGTTCATCCTACACATGCAGGCTCAGCGGGAAGTACCTGATCTGAAAAACAGTAGTTACACAGAGGGAAAGGCTTGTGTGATAGTACATGAAACAGCTTGGGTGCTCACTTACCCCTTGTAACCTACCATTAACAAAAATGTACCTCAGATATATCTATTAAATTGCCTCTGCTTTGCTCTTCCGAAGTTACAGCTACAAAACATCCAACTGGCAGGCACCAAGCCAAAGGCTGTGACTACAGCTGCTCCCATTGTGCAGAGCTTTCCTCTGCTCCCTTATAGAAATACTCTGGGACTTTGAAATCACAACACTGAGTTTTGTGCTGCTGTAGCACCTCTCTCCCCTGCCCAGAGCTCCACTGAACCCACAGCCAAGAAATGGTGTTCACCACACAGTCACAGAACCTCAGCACAGCTCTACCTCTCAACTATTTATTTGGGAGCCATGTGGGGGTTAATGCTCTGCTTTTCCCATTGCAGAGTGACCCAGGTGGGGCTAATGAGCATTTGCCTTGCTTAGCTAATTAGAGGCTCTGAGAGCAGCAGACTGTACTTCTAGGTGTGGGGGTACTTGCAGAGGGAATATACTGTGTATGTTGTTTCCAGTTTTTTGTCTTGTTTTGTTTTGTTTTGTTTTTTAATCCTCCTCCCCCTTTTATTCCTCTTTAGTTGAATGAAACCTCTGGCAGGAGTAGCACAGCACAGATGGGAGAGAGAAGTGAGATGGGCTCTACAGCACCCTTCTCTCCCTCCCTTTCCTAATCTACATTGTTCTGGGGTTTTGGGAGAAGGCAGGAATGAAAGATGAGGAACGCTGGGCCATTTGTTTCCCCTTCAGCATTAGATTTTTGGTATCTGATCCAAATTAGTGCAATCTTTTGGAGCACAGCCCAAGCCTCCCTGCTCTCCAACTCCCCTTCACACAGCACCCATCAGTGCACTGAAGAACTGCCCCTGCTGCTGGCTGCCTACTCTGCAGCTTCTGCCCAGCAGCACTCAGAGCATAGTCTGTGCACAGAGCTCCCGGGTGCAAGCAGGCCAGGAGGGGCTTCACCTACCCACCCCTTACACACTGGAGTACAACCCAGCTGCTGCTGAATGGTGCTTGTTTTGCTTCTCACTCCCATGAACTGCATTTCCCTCATCTCTCTGGCTGGTATTTAGTTCCCTTTGCATTGTTTTCCCCGGGCTTCTCCTTTGTCTCTTGCCCAGGGAAGCAGCACATCATTACGGCAGGTCTTTCTCCAGTGCTCCCCTCACCGAGGTCATTACAGCAGGGCTGCTGTTTGTCTGGGTGCGAGCCCCAGGAAGAAGCAGCTAATCAATTCAGCAAATCACCCGGGTGGTAACCCCACTGTCAGCTTGTTTTCTTCCCTTCCACTTAGACATCAAACTGGCTGAAGAGGGCTCTGGGGACCATGCCGTGCACCGAGAGCCGTTCCTCTGCAGGCACATCTGTGCCTTTCATCCGCGGGGCTTAGGGAATACTCTCATCAGAGTGAGAAGAGCTCTTCAGAGCCAACAGGCTCACATCCTCCACCCTCATCCTTCACAGAGCCTCTACCCCATTGGGAAGTGAGCACAGAAAAGTGTCCCTCGTGTTGCTGTCCTTGGGCAGAAGCTATCATGTAGCACACAGAGCTGGGCTGGCAATTGGCAACGTACGAATGTTCTCCTGCCAAATGAACTCACTGAGGCCGCCCTTTGCTTTCACCCACTCTTTTTCTGCCCTGTGACTTCGGGGGGCACACCAGCCCAGCGTGCACTAGGGGCAGCAAGACCATAGTGCTGTGTTTGGCAATTAGAGGTGTGGATGCTCTGCGCCGGCTGAGCTGGGCTGTGTGGTGACACGGCTCCTTCAGAGGAGATCAGTCACATCTGAGAAGTGCTCCTGTCACCAGCTCTCCCTTTGAAGGGTGGGGGTGGGGGCCTGCATCGTACCCATGGCTTTGGCCGGCAGTCTGAGAAACGCCGAGGTTAGGAAAAATTGAGCTTCACTCGCTTTTCACAAACTGGGTAATGAATTTTTCATCTTAAAGTGCTGTTGTTGTCTGAAAAGCAAGTTTGTTGCTCTGGCATCAAGGGGTTCCACATTAGGCTCTCAGATGCTTTGGACTACAGTTCCTCAATTTTCATATTTTCTAACCCTGTAAAATAAATGAGAGGCCTGAGGCTTTAGTGGGGTTTTCCTCTCCACCCATCTCTGTCTGTGTAGCAGATTTTGTTAGCCAACACTTCATATTGATCTCCTACACCAGTGTTATTTTTGCAAGGGAGACCAGGCAGAACTGAGGAAAAAAGCACCAGGAATATCTGTCGCTAGACGGAGTACTTCTAATTTTGATTACAAATAGGAAGCAGAACGATGCAGTAAAAACAAAGGCATCTTCCTCCCTAGACATAGCTGCGTCAGTCTTTTTTTTTTTCCCCTCCTCTGTGGCTGCAGTTTGATAAAACTCCATGAAAGAACGAGCAGCTCAAAGAGATTAATTGAGCTCAAAAAAATATGTCTCCCTCTTCCATTGTGTGAAATCCAGAGATGTTCAATTATGTTAGAAATAGTACCAAGACAATAAAAAGCAATATTCCTTCACACTGTTCCCATTTTGCCTATGGAAGTTGCTTCTCCTCTGTGTGAGTCTTGAAGTGCTGGAGGAGAGAAAGAGTCAGGGTGACCCAGCCCAGAGGAGTTCCTCTGCTTCTACGTGAAATGCCAAGAATGGAGTGCGCCTGTTGTGATCCTGCTGGGCTCCTCTGCAGTGCAGGGTGATGCATATCATGGCCTCCTGCTTCCCTCCTCCCTTCCAGCCCTTGTGCTGGGCTACCCCAGTGTCTGTGCTGAGTGCTGCCCATGCAGAGCTCACAAAGAACCAGTGCAGCCAGCAGCATCAATCCGCTTTATGCCTTGCTGCTTTTAGCGTGGCAGGGAAATACAACGTGGAGTTTTAATTTGTCTAAATGGCTTTCGACAAGGTTAACACAACTCATCAATAAATGCCACTTGCTGAGCAGGTCCCAACTCCTCAGCATAGGCAGTGGAGTTCCTGTTCAGCTGTGCTTCCTGGAGGTTCATGGGGTAATCTCCATTCAGGACATGAGGGCTGGCACACAAAGAGCCCCACTGTCCCCATTGTACCCCTGTTGACCCTGATTTCTGTGCTGGCAATTGGAGCTCAGAACTCTGAACCACTCACCACCATCCCTCTTATGTCCATATATCTTCACCTTGGCCCTAGGGAAACCGCTGATGGTTGCTTGCCCCTCTTCTATCAAGAAAGGAGCAAGGACGAGCTGAATGCTATTTAATCCTTCCTGTCTTCTCCCAGGGGTGGGTTTTGCACACCTGAGAGATGTGCAGATAGGATCTGGTCATGGTCCAGCTCACAGCAGAGAGAATGAGCAGAAACTGTCAGAATCACTGGAGTATGGTAAGAGTTCAGCTTGGTGTACAGCGTAATCAGGAATACTGTTTTAGCATAGAGAGGTGCATGCTCAGTTCTCTCCTGTACGCTGTGCTGCTTTCTGTCCTCAGCATTGCTTTAAAACTTTGCTAAAATATGGCTATGTTTATGCTGTTTCAACTTCTTTGCTCACTCTCTTTTTCTACAGCAACTTTCCAGTCTAGTGAGATCTTCAGAGCAGCAGAGAACCTCATTGCTACAGAAGGCACAGAAGTGAGGAGCCACTGCTTGCTGATGCTACAGTCTATCCTCCCCCTCCACTGCATTCTGCCTTTAAGGAGGAACCAGGGAAGTGGTACCCAGCATCAGTGGTACCCAGCCTTTATCTCTGCCTTGCACAGAGGGGTAGGGTAAGTAGGGCTCTAAGCTGTCAAAAGCCCGCAGGAAAGGAAAAGAAATGGCAGCCAGCTCTAAATGGCATCTGCTCTCAGATGAAAAACCAAGAGGATGAAACAATCAGAAGCAAGGCATGGTGAAAACACAGCTCCCAGTTCTCACTGCATGAAGTCGAGCTTTGAGAACAGAGTTGAAGAGCAGTATGTTGTGCATACTCTGGTTACAGCATTGGCTCATCCCAGCCAGGCTACTATTGGAGCACAGAGTGATGTCTTGTGATGGGTATTTTCATAAAAAATGCTTATTGCTGCTCTCATGGGCATTTGTGGTGGTGTGGTGCTTTGGTTTGGCAGTGGATACATCAATCTCTGGTGTTTCTGCCTGCCTTGAGCAGGATGGCACGGCGTGGCAGTGGGTGGCAGGACCCTGAGCGCAGCCCCTATGGTTCTGGGAAGTGCAAGTGTCAGGTGTTGAAGAAGTGTCCTCAAGAAAGCTCTGCTCAGAAGCTGTCTGAGGGCCTGTCCTGCTGTTCATTTGGAAGCTGAGGGGCTCACCTTCGTTTGCCACCTGGACTACATTGCAGCTGTACTGCAGCCATGCAGAGCTTGGTTGGCAGCTGTGAAGACATGACTTGACTTCAGCTCCATCTCATCACAATGGATTGAGAGGGAGGTGAGGCACTGGCACAGGCTGACCAGAGAAGCTGTGGATGTCCCCTTCCTGGAGGTGTTTAAGGCCAGGTTGGATGGTACCCTGGGGCAGCCTGAGTTAGTGCCTGATTTAGCGGCTGGCAACAGTGCCCTCAGCACGGGGACTGGAACTAATTGATCTTTAAGGTCCCTTCCAACCCAAGAGATTCTATGACTTGTCTGTCAATGGCTGCACTCTTGGCTGCAGTCACCAGAACTTCCCAGAAAGGCTGTCTGTCAAGTAGAGCACAAAGGAAGCTGCACACGTGTTATAATGCACATAATGTCCCCCCAGACCTCCTACCATGTTCCTCTGGAGGAGTTCTGCTAGATGTGGAGTGGGCTTAGCTGGCCTGTGTATGCCCTGCACAGATGATGGTTCTGAGGTGAACATTTTGCTTTGAGCTTTGGAGGTGCCTCCAAAGGCAATGAGGTAGACACTTCAAGGCTTTAATAATGTT
This sequence comes from Odontophorus gujanensis, assembly GCA_013399175.1. NCBI lineage: Eukaryota > Metazoa > Chordata > Aves > Galliformes > Odontophoridae > Odontophorus > Odontophorus gujanensis. Next base: position 460,989 of record VXAB01010060.1, on the reverse strand, counting down.
TGGAGGTTGGCCTAGGCAGGACAAAGCTTGTCTATAAGACAGACACTCTGGGGAAAGCAGTCTTTACTTTAGTGACTTTAACTCAGCTGCTCCCCACTGCTGTTAATTTTGCAGTTTCCACATGCTTTAAATGTGGTCTTGCTTGCTTCAAAGTAGGAAAAGAAACTGAGCACAGGGGGGTGATAGCTGAAGGGTGAAAGATGGGTGCAGCTGCAGGTGTGCTCCCCAGTCTTTGATATGTTCTCTTGAAGCATTTCTGGAGCCCTAGAATCATAGAGTCACAGAATCACTAAGGCTGGAGAAGAAAACTAAGATCAGCTAGTGCAACCATCAGCCCAACCCACCATGCCCACTAACCATGACTCTCCCTGCCACCTCTACATGTTTCTTGACCTCCTTCAGGGATGGTGACTCCACCCCCTCCTTTGGCAGCCTGTTCCAATGCCTCACCACTCTTTCTGAGAAGAAATTTCTCTTAATATCCAACTTGAAGCAACTCCGCTGGTGCAACTTACAGCTATTACCTCTTGTCCATCAAAGTATGCAAGCAGGGCCATAGTTTTAAGATGCAGTCCAGGGCATGTGTCTTTTGGAGGGACTTGTATGAGAGCCAAGGCTGAAAAGGTGACAAAGCACAGTGTAGTGCTGCAGCAAGGACTCATGCTGTTTGGGCTCAGGATCCACATGATGGTGGAGCAACCCAGGGATGTGGATGCAGAGAAATGGAGATCCAGTGAGATGAGGAGGTGGTTGTGGCCTGTGGACACTCACAGCTGCAGAATGAGCAGGAACAAACAGCTTCCCTGTACCAAGGCATGGAGGATGCCTGGGGCACGAGGAGGGAGGAGGAGACTGGGCAGAGATGTCGTTTGCTGCCCATGGTTGATGAGAGGGGGAGGCAGAGGGAGCAGAGAGAGCAGGCTCTGCCTTGGAAGCTCAGTGAGTGGAGTATGAGACAGGGAGCAATGGGATGTTAAAGTGGACTAGTTTTAGGAAGAAGAATTTTGTCCTGCGTATTGTTCTGACCCCTCATAACCAAGCTGATCCATGGGAGGCAGTGCAGCCTGCTGATGGACAGACTTGAGTGCCTTATTCATGTTAAATCATCAGATAGTTGCAGATGTAGCTGAGGAGGAAGGACAGATGGACAAAGGCAGGCTGGGAAGCTGAGGGTGAGTTTCTGAATGTGGATGGGGCATCTCATGGCTGAGATGAGTGTGGCTGAAGGCTGGGGAGCAGTGCTGCCAGCAGGACCTGGGGCCAGGCTGCACTCTGCTGCAGCTCTCCAGATGACTTCCTTGCTTGGCTGGTAAATGGCCCATATTTTTGCCTGGCTGGGCACAAAGGGAGGGGGAAAAAAAGGCAAAAACTCCAACAAAAACCAACCTATGCCCAGCCAGACCAAAGCTGAAGTTATTTAGCGGGACCGTGGACAAATTTAAATCATTCCGAACATCCTAGTGTAGTCTATTCTTAATATAAATTTAAAGGACCTAGCACTCTGTGTAGCTGGAGACTGTGCTGGGATCAGGAGCTGTCCTGTGGCCTCTCTTTCAACACTCATAGGATCTGCTGAAGGAGAGGGCATCAGTCGCCTCAAAGAAGTGCGAAAAGTTGAAAATAAAATGGCTGGTGTATGGAACTGAAACTGAGCCATGGGGAACTTGCCACAAGCACCATGCAGCAGCCCCTGGCTATTTAAAGCCCTGCTTGCACCCACTGTGCAGCTGGGCACCGAAGGCTGCCTGCCTGCAGCTCATGGGGCTGTGGCCCTGCTGTAGGGCATCCCGCTACCCACCACACCCCATTGGAAGGTAGTTGCCTCTGTGTTCCACTGCTGCAGTTTCTTCTGCAATCTGTCTCCAGGGCCTGCTTTCCCACCACAAGATAGATTTCTAACCTAGCCTGGTTTGGTTTTATGGTCCCAAACCCAGGCTTTACTGCTCCGAGATAATCTGAGCAATTCCCTTCCTTCCTTTCTGTTGTTTCCCTGAGGTATTTATAGGCAGAACACTCATCCCCACAGAGCTGTCCTTCTCAACTCCCCATATCTCCCACCTTGGATCTCTTAAACCATGTGATGGTGGCCTCATAGCGCTGCATGGTCCCTGAGAGATCAACCTCCCTAAACACCTCAACCTGCAGCAGGGCTGTTCCAGACACACTGTATGGATGGAAGCAGGCAATGTTTCTTTAACCAGTGGGGCTGATGTTGGTGACAGCACAGCATGAGTGGGTAGGAAGAGGCAGAGCTGGGGGGGTTGCTGGGGCACCCAGGGGCTGCCTGTCCTTCAGCTCCATCTGCCTCAGTGATGCCAGCTGGTGAAACTGCACACGTTATTGCACAGATCTGACTTTCTGTGACTTGGAAGTGGTCTCTGTGACAGTTGCAGGTTGTTTTCAAGAGCTCTCAGCTTACAAGGTCTTTTATTGTTAAAAAAAATTAAAGTAGTTAAAATTTGGATTAAATTAAACCAAGTGGGCTTTGTTCTCCCCTGGAAGCTGTTTATGTAACATCTGTTTTGAATAACTTTAAAGCTCAGTGCATCCCAACCCAAATAAAACTGTGAAACCCCAGTGCTTGTTGCGATGCTTCAGAAACATCAGCACGTGCACCCCTTCTGCTCGGCGTCATCCCACAGCCCCGCTGCTGGGCTGGGGCCAGCCCGCTCCGTGCAGCCAGCAGAGAGCAGGCAAAAGCGTTCAGAAGCACCGTTACAAATCCCTGACTTTTTTTTCCTCAGACAGAAAAAAGCACTGTTAATTACATTGCTGGCATTAACTCGCTGTGCTCTGCCTGCCGCCCGCCCAGCGGCTTTCCGCTGACCTCCACCGCCTCCTCCTCCTCCTCTTTATATATTCATGAAGCACAGGGACACAGCGGGTGGGGCGCGGATAAATAAAAGCTGAGTGAGCTGAAACTGCACACAGGAAGAGGAACTGTGCACGCGGTGACTCGCTGGGAAGCAGCCCACCGCTTGTCTGGGCCCCGCCAGCTCGCCGGAGAGACGATAACCCCACTGCGGGGTGCGAGGAGTGGAGTGAGCTGCCCTGAGTGAGTCAGCCCAGGGATGAGGTGGTGCCTCTGGGAATGGTTTCTGTTTCCTCTGGTTCGGTGCCAGGCTCATGGCACTCTGCTGCTCATGGGGCTGAGGAACCCCAGTGGGAGCAGGGCTGGAGGAGACACAGGGCGCTGTGTGTGTGCGGGGAGGTAACGCGGGGTACACACGGATCTGCTCCAAAATACTCAGCCTTCCCCCAACCTGCTTTGGTGCAGAGGGATGGGTGCAGAGGGTCACCGGCGCTGACGGATTATGTTGCAGCTGAGCTTTTTTGGGAAGGGCAGAGTTCTCCGAGTTCACATGCGCCTGTTGCCTGTGATCTCTTGCTGCTACCGTGGGCTGCCTCCCATTCTCTTTCCTTGGAGATCGCAAGGAAGGGACGTGCCTCTGGGGCTGCAGTGGGATTTCCATCTGTAAATTAACCCCACCAATAGGCATGCAACAAGGCTTTCTCTCCTTGTTCTGAGAGGTTCTGTGCAATTTGCCAGCCTGCATCCCAACTTTACCGACCCCCAGCTCCGGGTCTGGGCCTTCCCCACACCACAGTTCTGTGTGATGTAGCCTCTCCACTCTACCCTGCCCACCATCTTGCCACAAGCAAGCAGCATTGCAGTGGAACATGTGAACGCGGCCCCTGCATATAGAGGACACTGCTACAAGATGCTCCCCCAGCACTGAGCATCCAATTAACCCACTTCTCCTGTAGGATGGAGCAGCAGCTTCACATCACGGTGGGTCGCTGCTAAGATGTTGCCTCTGCCTTGTGCTAACACATTGATTTCCCCTTATGCACCAGGTGCAGCTCCAAGATGAAGACTCCATCTGGGCAAGGCATAAGGCTGGCGTGCCTTCTCCTCAGCTTGGCTTCCCTCTGCCTTCCTACCCCGCTTTGGGAGGACCGAGACTCCCTCATGCAGGAGGAGAAAGCCAGACTGACAGGTGGCAATTTGGTGCTGAGCACCCAGGAGCAGCAGCTCAGCATGAAACTCATTAGCCTCAAGAAGAAGGAAATCGCAGCAGCCTTGAACACGGGGCAGTTCCCTCCAAGCATGCACTTCTTTCGAGCAAAAAGTCTCATTGAGCAGAGCACAGTGTTCAGCATCCTGAAGCGCATGCCAAAAGGTAGGCTTGGGCTTAACGACTGCTCATTGTACTCATCCTCTTCTTGCCTTCAGCTTTCTGTGCCAGAGCTGGGACAGAGCGTGGGATGCAGCAGAGCTTTGACTGCAGATGGGCTTCCCAGAGCTGGGAATAGTGTTGGCTGGGTGGTGGGAGGAGCCCTGCCTCTCAGCTGGGGGAAGGGGGAGAGGAAGAGGTGGCTAGATTGCATGAATGCTCATTTCCAGCTATTGTAGCATTCACCAGAACTTGCAATATGGATCTTTCAGCCTTTGAAAGGCAAGGAAAGGGCAGAGGAAGTTAAGATGAAGACATCACAGTCATCTGTGTTCAACACAGTCCTTTATCCACGACAGACTTGCTACCATCCGAACATGCTCAGTACTCTGGGTTGCACTGAAAAGGGGGAGAAGATATTGCAGCCAAGTGGAAATCCAAACCACTGACACTGGGCAGCAGCAAGCCCAAAGTCTCCACTTCTCTGAGCTGCTGACAGTTCAGTGGAGAGGTCAAACTAATTGCTGGAGAAAGGCCTTGACTCCTAGCTAGCTGCTTTCTCCCTCTGCATCTCTGGTTCAGTAAGGAAGCTCTGAACGAGGTGCCTTCTTTAACCAAAGATAAGAGACAGTTGCAGTGAAAGTTGCCCATGCCTCTACAACTCTGAACATGTCCACCATTCCAGAAGGTCCCTTTTCAGATGTAGAGTCCCATGGCCTTGCCCATATGATTGCCTGGAAACAGGTTGGCGATTCGGCAGTCAGATTTGTTTTTCATTTGGCAGGCAGTGACACTGGGGTATGGATAAGAGCTGTCTGCTCACCATCCAGTGTCTCCCTCCTGCTGTCCTGTGTGGGATAAGGCTCCTTGGCTTGCAGCATCCTAAGCAGTAACCGTAAGAGATTGGGATGCTAGAGTTGCCTTCATCTCTTCATTTCTGAACTGAGCAGTAAGGAATACAAAAGTCATTCTCTTTTTGCCTCAAATTGAGTATCTTTGACACAAAGGGAGAATCAAAACAAAAATCTAACACCTTTCAACCCACTGTACAGTAAAATAGGTTATCAGTCTTTTCAGGAACTGTAGGTTTTAGGCTCAAAGTCGCATCCTTGTAATTGCTCAAGTAGGACCTCAGCCTTGATCAGAACCCCTAGGAATTACTGTTGTTTCAAGCTCTATTGCCATTTCTTTTGCTTCTCACATAGGAAAAAGGGCAGCACTGTAAGTGGCAGGAGGATCTAGACAGCTGTGGCATGCAGGTTCTACTGCTCTGGTGAGTGCAGTAGCTGCAGATGTTCAGCATCTTAGCTGTCAGACCCTCTATAGTGAGGGATTATAGAGGCTATGTATATGTTATAATCAGTTTACTACAGCTTAGAGTCTTGACATTTCGGTTTGTCCAATGTCACGTGCATATCGGCCTTTGTTCCTGCTACTCATATTCTCCCTTCACTCCTTAGGGCATCAAAGCTATTTAGATGATAACATCTCTCCTAGACTAATAGAGCACGTATCTGTAAGACTTCAGTTCTAAATTTTTCCCCTTTTCAAAGAGGGAGTTTATTTTGAGCATAAGAAGTCTTTCTGAGACAAGACATCACCATCACCATCACCACCAAGACATGGATGGGCTGAGGAAGGTGAGCATGAAGAAACCCCCTTAGCCAGGAAGGCTGGCTGTTGCCAATGAGCTGCACAGTAGCAAAGCATGCCAAAAGCCCATGGTCCTGGCCAGCAGCAGATGCACAACACAAGCAAGCATTCATGTGATAAGGGAAGTGAATCTGATGGCAGTTCCCCACAGTGTCATGGTCTATGATTTTGACACGTGCCAGAGTTCCATAGAAGATGAAGGAAGAGATGCAGACTAGATGCAAGGATTGAGGCTGGGAGTCACAAAGCTGAGATACAGAGGGCGGCCCCAGGCCTGCCTAGCACACCTTGTGAATTGCTGTCTACTGCAAGAGCTCCTCTTTCAGTCAGCAGGGCCCAAGTTAGCTCTGAGTGAAGCCAGCCTGAAAGAACACTTTCTGTCACAGCGGGGAAGCAGAGCTCCCTGTTGCTCCCCCTGCCCATCACTGCCAGGGAGCTGTCAAGCTCTGCCTGCCCCATTTCTCATATGAGCATCCCCAGCACAGGGAGGAAAGGCAGCACTCTCTCTGCAGGGAGAGGTCGACCACAACCATCTGGAAACATTTCCATATGCCCCCAGTTGGGCAAACTGAAGCTCTCATGACGTTAAGCCTCCTTTCCTCTGCTCCCAGAACATCATCTCATTTGGCTCGCTTTCCCTCTGCCCAGGTGCTGTCCTACACCTGCACGACTATGCCATGCTGAGCGTGGACTGGCTGGTGTACAATGCCACCTATCTCCCTGACTGCTACATCTGCTTCACCCACACGGGCACTGTTCGGTTTCACTTTTCCAAGCCTCACCCTCCTCACCCAGTGCCAGCCCAGTGTTCCCAGTGGGTTTTGCTGGAGACTTACCGAAAACAGCTGCACAATGTGACTGAGTTCGATGACAGGTGAGCAAGCAGGAGGTGTGGGTGCTTCACAGTGACACTGCATGGCCAACAGGATTGTTCTGGTCCAATTTCCCCATTTACTTGTTGCTCTGAAAGCAGGGGACTCTATTTCAAGCTGTGTGTACATAACAAGCAAACAGCAAAGAACTTGAGGCATTAAGTATTGCAACAAGAAAGAAATTGAGGCTGTGGTCCAAAGAAGGACAATGAATCTGGTGAAGGGTCTAAAGCACAAGTCTTATGAGGAACAGCTGAAGGAAGAGGGATTGCTCAATCTGGAGAAGAGGAGGCACAGGGGAGACCTTATAGCTCTCTACACCTCCCTAAAAGGAGGTTGTAGTGGGGCCGGTGTTGGCCTCTTCTCCCAGGTAACAGCAAGAGGATGAGAAGTAATGGTCTTAAGTTGCTTCAGTGGAGGTTAAGGTTGGATATTAGGAAAAATTTCTTCTCAGAAAGAGTGGAGAGGCATTGGAACAAGCTGCCGAGGGAGGTGTTGGGAACCACCATCCATGGAGATGTTCAAGAAATATGTGGATTTGGCACTGAGGGACATGGTTAGTGGGCATGGTGATGATGGGTCAACAGTTGGACTCAATGATCTTAGAGATCTTTTCCAATCTTAACGATTCCATGACTCTTAAGTACACCAGAATTAGAGGCTCCTATCTTTGAAGTTTTCTGTTGCACCTCTACTTTGATCTGGCGTACAGACAGATTGAAGTCAGTGGTTTAAGTTGTTTTACGTGACCTGCCTCACCCTCCCTCAGCTCTTGAGCTGGATACACTTCCAGCAGGGAACAGGGCTCCATGGGGAAGGACCTCACCTTGCCCACTGAGGTAACCACAAGGAGGGCAGACAACTGAGACTCAGTCTCAAGAGGGATCTCAGGCACTGAGGCATGCCAGCTGCCCCCAGAAAAGGGGTTAGGTCTCAGCCAGGACACTAGTTGAGCCAGTGAGCCCTACACACAGGTTCTGTGCCTGACAGCATACCCTCTGCTAGTAGAGCTCCTCTCCTCCAGGTCAGGTCTCCCATAGCCACCTGGGAGCATACAGCCCAGCCTGCACCCCCAGGCATCACTCACCATCCTGCAAGAGCCCCCTCCCTGCTGTCAGCTTGTTATCAGGACCAGGTGTGAGCAGACTGCCCAGCAGCCACCTCACATTTAATGACTTACAGGTGGGTAGGAATGGCTTGGCTCACCCTGCAGACATGGTAATAGGAAGACCAAGCCCAGTCTCCTCATCCTGGGATTGTTTGTCCTGTGACAAAGTCCTTCTGGAAGGTCAAGAGGAATGTGTGGTTCTGTGTTGTTTGAGGGTTAGATAGCACACACTAAATAATACATGAAGGCAGACACTGAGTGATGAGAACAAAAAGAAATACTAAGTTGTGAGGTGGTCAAGGAGCACTACTGTCTGCTGGGCTTGGGGAGACCGGGGTCCTGTGGAAAAAAATAGTGTGTGGTACAATGTAATCGAAGAGAGTATTGTGGAGCTGGCACACAAAGGGAAGGTTGATGAAGGTGACACGAGTGACCCTAACTATGGCACTTCCTAAGTGAAACTTTATGGTTTTGACTGTAGTGACCTGCAGTGAGAGTGTGTGCACATGTGCTTCTAAATAGAGACCTCCTACGTCCGTACCCCTCTGCATGGCAGCTATTGGGTTCTGTGATGCAGCATGGAAAGGAAGTCAGGCTGGAGGGTGAGGAGCTGTCAGGTCAGCTCCTGTCCTTCACAGGTCTTGGCACTTACAAAATGGAAGGATAAAGTAGTGCCAGGCTCAGGGCTTTCAGCCTTCCACATCCTGAGGCTCTACTGCTCTGACTCATGGTGGACAAAATAAGATCCAGTGAGAAGGCACTTATCCACATTTTCCAAAGAGAAAACTGGTTCCTCATTCCTTCCATTTCTTCTGAGAGTGATGAGGAAAGACCATGGCACCAGCCCTCTTCAGCCCAACCAAGAGATTAGATGCAAGAGATTAGATGTCAAAACAGCTCCACTTTTTTAAAGCACAAGTAATTGCTCTGGGTATCTCAGACCCTTGCATAGACAAACCCATGAGCTGCGTCTGGGTTTAGTTGCATTTATGTAGAGTGATATCCCCTCCTGGCTGAGGCTATCAGCCGTGGCACCATGTACTGCAAAGGTCTCACAAAGGGCAGAAGGGGAAATCAAGGCAAAAACCAATGAAGTGATTTTCCTTGGCAAATGAGCGCTGCAGTCAAATACAAACATGGATTTCCTACATCCTCGGTACTCAGAATTACATTGTTCTTTATTTCTTGCCTTTCTATACTCACTGCAAAACTGCAAAGGAGTCAGTGCACATAATGCACAAGCACAGGAACAGCAGCCGCTCTGAGGCACGTCCCCTCTTATTTTGATCTTATCCCTGGGTACTGGTCTGAGGGTTAGGAATGTTTTTGGCTGCCTGAAAATAGGTCTCTAGCCAGGAATTGGCCCCAGTCTGTTCTGCTTCTCAGTTCCTGGAAACCCTCCCAGCCTCTCGAACATGTGCATCCCAGGCTACCTCTCTTCCTGCACTCCTCTTTGCCCTTGAGCACTGACAAGCTGAGGGGAAGCAGATGTCAGAGAGAGGAAGGGATGGATAGCTGGGTGATTTCAAGGAGCTACTGAGAAAGCGTGGCAGTTGGGAAGGAGTTCTCCTACAGGACGGTGTGGATCAGCAGATATGAAGGAACAGAGAGAATGTTTCCCAGAGGCTGCACTGCACCTCTCTTACCTTCCTACGTTCCTGGCCAGGAAGGCAAGAGGGTAGAAGGAAGCCACGTGACACGTCTGCTGTTTGTATTTTTGTGTACATTTACAGATATATATCCACATATACATGTACGTTTATATGTGTATTGGAAGTAAGCCTTTCTGTTGGTTTACCTTAAAAGAAGATTTTGTCATTCATATCCAAAATGCAAGTCTTATGGGCTGAGACTTAAGAGTATACTGTTACTGGTAAGCTTCCAGAAGGATGCTGTTGGGAGAATCAAGACACCACGGGTTAGGAGACAGAGAAAGGCAGGAAATTCTGCTTTGAGATTTAAAAGAATCCTCACTTATTTACTTGTCAATCAATTAGGATATAGGAGAATGCCATTTTTGCCCTCAAAAGGCAACACAATCACCACAGTCTCTAAAGCAGGGGCTGACAGTGGGCATGCCCCCAGATATTTAAGGGAAGCGGCGCTGACATGCCAGATATTTGTGAACCCCCTCCCTGCCCGAGGGTGGGGGCCCTGCCCCCCGGCGCAGCTCCCTGTCGCAAGGATGAAGTCATCTGCGAGCAAACTGACATGCGGCTCGAGCTGCGGGAGAATCCCCTGGGCGCCAGCAGACCTCCATCACCTCCCCTCCGTGCCCTCCACTGCCTTATCTCAAGGAAAATAGGGCAGTAGACACACACAAAAAGTGTACACAAAGCCCCACCAGAGAAACAAAGCACTCCACTCTCTGTACAAGTCTCCCTTTGGGGAGAAAAGAGGGGAAGAGAGAGAGACAGAAAGCAAATAAGCCACATGTGACAGATGTTAGCCACTCTATTTAATGCACCACTGGAAGACATTCAGATACTATGGAGAGGAGCAGGATATAATTACCCATGGAGGAGAGAAAAAGATGCTCTTTAAAAACAAGACAACAAACCATTCACTTTTGCATTACATAGTTCAAGAAAGCAAAACAGATAGAAAATAGCAGGAAAAGAGAAAAGCAAAAACTTGGTTGAAAATGAATAATCCTGAGCTGATTGTTTTCATTGTGCCCCTTTGGGCATACGCATCGCAATAGCATCGTTCACTGCCTGTATGACATGACATGGAAGGCTATTTGTAGTCTGCACCTGATCACTGGCTGGGGTCCATTCTGGAAAACAAGCAAAAGTGGCTTTATGAAGCTTTGCTTCGTCTGCATGAGCTCTTGATGGCGAAAAATTATCAGCCCGAACCTTTAGGAGATTATCGGGTTATCAAGGCTGGGTCAGCACAGCACCATAAATCTTCAACAGTTATAGGGATCAATAATCGGTCTCAAAGGAAAGGGGATTATAAAAAAAACGTTACTTGATTGATGTGCTTTTATGAGCAGGGTGGTGTGAGGATTTATAGCCCAAGAGCTGGGTAAACAACCTCGAGTCCATACAGATCAAATTTAAAATGGGGCATGAGGTGGTGTGGAGCTGCCCTTCGGCCAGAGCTGGGGTGATGACAGCAGGGAGCACTGCCACATCTGTTTTCCCAGTGGCTTGCCAAGGTGCCTGGCTCTTCCCAAGCTGCATCTCCTCCAGCACACAACGCCTGAGGTCCTTACAGCTCTGGGGTGATGCTCCAGCATCTTCCCCTGAGCTGCAATGCCATAGCAGCACAGAGCATCACACTTGTGCCTCCCTGGGCATGGCAGAGCTTCTCTACCAAGTCACACTGCTCACTGGACTTATCTGGGGATGTCAGCCTTGTGTGATAATGCAGTAGAGACCCCACTGTAATGGATAGGAGGGGAAAGCAGAAGGTGCTCTGAATTTTCTGACTGGCTGGCATTTCAAAACTTGTCCTCAACATGATCCAAGTATCTTTGCTTATGTACAGTTATGTTTCTGAAATAGTTCCCAGCAAAGAAATTCGCTGAGTGAAGAAGAAATGAAACCACAGCTGCAGGAATAGGGCCCTGAGGGAGGGGAACAGCAGCCAGCAGGCAGGTGCTGGGGAGCTGGCTCTGTTAGGAAGGTCGGGATGGAGGGATGAAAAAGGATGTCCCTTGTCTCAGTTTATGGGTCTGGTCCAGGTCATCTCTGTGGGAGGGAGACTTCAAACACCAAACATTATTAAAAAAAAAAAAGTAACTGCTATCAAGGGATGCCAGGTTTATTCCAGTGGTGAGGAATAAAAGATCTCTGGTTCTCAAACATTTCCTCTCTGCCTGTATAAATCTGGCACACTTTGATAAGAAGAAGGTACTGGGGAAAGTTACAGGTTAGAAATCACAACGATGGTGGTCTTGGCATATTGTGGAGACTGCCAAGTGAACAGACGGACAGGTGTCAAAATATTTCACATGCATTTAAGACGCTTGGGAGAATATATGGTCTGCAGGAGTAACGTACTAGCCTACTTTGAGATTAAGAATACTCCTGGGTAACAGAGTGCAATTCTTGGGACAGAAAAAACATCATGCTTGCTTTTCTAAGTCTTGTTACTCCTAAAATCATAGGATCATCAAACCTTAGAACCATAGAGTTATTTGAGTAGGGAGGAACTTTTAAAGACCATCTGCTCCAACTCTCCTGCAGTGAACAAAGACACCCACAGCTCCATCAGGTTGCTCAGAGCCCCATCCAGCCTGACCTTGGGTGTCTCTGGGGAAGGGGCATCCACCACCTGTCTGGGCAACCTGTGCCAGTGCTCCACTGCCCTTACTGTAGAAAACATCTTTATATCCAGTATAAATCTCTCTTTTAGTTTGAAACTATGTTCCTCGATGAACGCATCCCTCTTTTTGCACATCAAAAGTCAGCTGACTTCCCTGCTCTCCTGATTTCTTCTTCTTCCCTTTCCCCTTTTCTGCAGCTTGCTGAGGAACTTGACCCTGGTGACGGATGCCCCAGAGCTGGCATACCCTTCCCAGGCTTTCATCTGGAAACGGTTTGAAGAAGTCTTTCTCATCGCTTCTGGACTTATCTGCTATGCACCTGTGTTCAAGGCCTATTTCTACCAGGGGCTGCTGGAGCTCTATGAGGATAACATACAGTATGTTGAGATAAGAGCTATCCTGCCTCCGGTACGTATTTTTTGGCTTCTCCAGTATTCCTTTAAGTCTTTATTTATCCAAAACTTTTCTCAAGCCCTAGCTTGAATTTAGTTTTTGGACGTTTGCCTACCTGGCCTTGTCAGGACACTGGAAGAGCTTTATCATATTTAAAGGTCTTCGCAGGAGATTTGCATGCTTAAGGGCTTGGAGATGAGAGACACTTTGTTCTTAATGGTTAAGGAAGATACCAACTGTGGCAACAGTACAAACTGCCTTGTACTGTCTGGAGCTGTGTCTGATCTTGCTGGTTGGGAAGACGCAGCTCGGCTCAGTCTGTGCCAGAATCACCTGTTCTGGAATACCTTCCCACCTGAAGCACAGACTTCTTCTGGAACAGCTGCATCATTTTAAATTTATGGCTTATTTCAGAATGACTTATCTGAGCAGGATACTATACCAACTGCAAAATGCAGTCTTCCACAGCAAACAACCTAAAATGTTGAGTAGGACATCCTCCTTGAATTGCTGTTAGTGTTGAAGTCTGCTGGTGACAAGCCAGACTTCCTCCTGAGAGCCAGCCAGGCCATCACCTTCACCAGCAACCTGTACCCACTGCACCTGCAGCTGATCCCCCTGCTCAGTGACCATTTCCATTTCCCAGACACATTTTCCATCCAGCCCTTTAAGCAGAATGTGAGGGGGAGAGTGAGGCAGCTGCACGCCTGGGGGCCCTCTACCATGCTGGGGCAACAGCACCCATGCTGCAGGAGCTTGCCTCACAACAAAACCTGCCAGGAGCGATCACTGAAGTAAAGTAAATGAAAGCCAGGATTTAGCACGAAACAGCAAACACTGCAGAAAAGCCCCCCAGCTGTGTTTGTAAGTTCAGCTGTGCAGAGCCTCAGCTTTCCTTGGGCAGAGGCAGTGGAAATGTCGCTGTGGTATCTGCAGCCACGCGGGCACTGGCGAGGAGATGGCAGGAGGCGATGGGGCATTTAGTGGTGACAGCACAAGGCAGCAGCACAGAGGGCTGGGCATGGGGAAACTTGCTTCCTGTAGCACATACTGGGGAGGAAAACTGTTCCTTCTTCTAATAAGACCTCTAACTCCTGCTTGCCACGTGCTTCTGGCCCACAGGTGTACGAGCTCGACGGCACTCAGCACAACAAGTCCTGGTCAGTGGCAGCATACCAGGAGGTGAGCAGGAGGTTTGTGCAGGAGCACCCCGACTTCCTTGGAGCAAAGGTTATCTTCGCAGCACACAGGTAGAAAACAAGAGCTATCCAAGCAGGACTTTCTGAGGAGTGGGCTGGGAATGCTGCCATCACTTAGAGGTGCCACACCTGCAGTTTTCCCCTGGGGATGAGAAGTCCTCTATATAAGACTGCATATGTGTGAAACAACTGGGATCAGTATGCCTGCAAGATGAGCATCCGTGTCAAGCCCCCGCATGCAGGAATTGAGCAAGGGGAAAGCTTTCACATGGTCACACACACCATCCTGTTGGAGCTGAGCAGGGATGGCAGTGCCTGAGTATGGGCACAGGGCATGGCAGGTCCTCAGAGGACCCTGTGAGTGCTGTTCCCTGGCAGCATACATACGCTATGTTCATGCTGCTGCTCGCAGGCAGGCACAAGGCTGTTCTCCAAGTCAGCCTGCCAGAAAGTCACGTGAGGTCATCCTGAGCAAACACAACATACCTCTCAGTGGCGCTTACTCACTTTGTCTCAGCACTATGTGGTTTCCAGTTTAGAGCTGGCTTGCCTCTGATCAGCGTGGGTATGGACAGAGCCCCTCTGGAAAATGCACTTTGATACGCAAGTCCAACAGGGCTGGAGGAAAGTTACATTTAAAACTACTGAAACGCAGCTGCTGTCCCAACTCCCAGTAAAATGGTAGAGAGGCAACAGCAAAAACACTGTTTCTCTCCATGCTGCAGTGATTCACTTGGTATAAAAGAAAAGCTAGTGAGTGTTAGCCAAGCATGCCTCACCTCAAGCGACAGAATTGTCTAGCCAGGCATTTCCTGGTCATTCAGAGGTTTCCTTTCATAATATCAATTTTCTACTGCTGTTACTCTGGAGACATGAAGCTGGCTGTCAGATTCAGGAGAAACTTGGCATTTTGGAAATAGCCCTGAGGGTCCCAGTTCACAGTTCAGACAACCCCAAAGAAGGCAGGCCTGCAGATGTGAGCCTGCTCATTGCTTTCTCTCTTGTGCTCTTTAGGATGCTGAATGCTTCCCAGATAAAAGAAGCCATCATCACCGCCATGGAACTCAGAGCCCACTTCCCAGATACCCTGGCAGGCTTCGACTTGGTAACTGAATTTCTCCTGTGGCTTTGAGTTAACCCCTAAAGGTGCAATGTAACTATGTGAGAATACAGCATGTGTTACTATTACTAGAGCCAGGTCCTCTTCCACTGTACTGAAATCAGTGTAAACAAGTCAAAAAGCCTATAGCTAAGGATACAGCTGGCAGTAATTGACCAGAAAAAAAATCCCCAAACCCTGAAAGAACCAGCCCCGTAGCTTCCACTCTGAACACACCATTGAACTTTAGGTGTGGTTGGCACCACGTGGTGTTTTCCAGCTGTAGGACCCACCACCTTCCAGGGTATGTTCAAAAACACTGTTTTGCTTTCTCCTCTCCAGGTTGGCAATGAGGATGAAGGCCATTCTTTATGGGAGCTGAAGGATGTCCTGACCATCCCGTATTCCCTAGGGGTTGACCTGCCTTACTTCTTCCATGCTGGAGAGACAGGTAAACATGAGGACTCGAGGTCCGTTACTGCTT
Source organism: Odontophorus gujanensis (assembly GCA_013399175.1). Taxonomy (NCBI): domain Eukaryota; kingdom Metazoa; phylum Chordata; class Aves; order Galliformes; family Odontophoridae; genus Odontophorus; species Odontophorus gujanensis. The sequence goes on along the minus strand of VXAB01010060.1, from coordinate 445,724 downwards.
ACAGTCTGGCTGTGTCAAGATGGTGGGGGTGTGTGTTGTGTTTTCCCTGTGCTTCTCCCCAACACCAGCTCATGGCTGTAGCATTCCTGCATGGTGCCTCCACTACCTGTGTAGACTTCATGTTGGTCAGTATCACTGTCCTGAGTGTAACGTGTAGTCACCCTGCAAGAGCTACTGCTGGTCCCAACACATTGTTCTGTCCATGTGGATGGTATTTATCCTAACTATGCATGACAGTTGTGTCTGACTACTACACTGCACTTATTAAATGTCTAAATCTTAACTAGTCATCCTGGGCTTCCTTCATATCCACACTTCTAAGGTGTGCTCATCCCAATGCTCAGCCATTCCCTAGAAATAAGAACTTCTCTCCCTTGACTGTGAGCAGAGATCAACACAATTAGCTGAGCAGTAAGAGAAATACTGAGGACATTCACAGTCAGGTGAGATGAGTGGCTCTCTTGATGCTGAGCAATGCCATGGGCAGATCTGAATTCCCATTTCACTGAAAATGCAAAGTTGGAACTCAGAGCATGAGCAATTCCTTCACCTTGCAACCAAGACATGCTAAGAGAACCACCTAGCAGTTTGAGAAGACTTCCTTGTAGCACTGCAGTGATTCTTGCCTGTCTCCGTTCAGACTGGCAGGGCATCTCTGTAGACAACAATGTGCTGGATGCTCTGCTACTGAATACCAGCCGGATTGGCCATGGACTTGCCCTCACTAAACACCCAGCAGCCAAAAATTTATCTCTGAAGATGGATATTCCTGTAGAAGTCTGTCCCATTTCCAACCAGGTATGTTGGTAAAAGCTTAGGTCTGGGGGCTGGGACATTGAAATGGTATCTGCCATAGCAGAAGTACAAGGAGCTGGGGGAAGGCAGCTGTTTTTGTTGTATCCAGGTTGGCTCATTTCCCTTTGCAGCATGTTACACTGCAGTCTGCTATATAGATGTATGCTGCATGAGCATACAGCTGGCAACACCAGTTAGCTCAAAAGCACTTAAATTCATATCCAGGGAAGCCTGGAAAGGCAGTCCTCCTGGTGGAGGTGAGGCCCAGAGCCAGGGGGGTGCCTAAAGAGACGTAATGGGAAATTCTTTAGAGCCAGGAAGGGTGGAAGAACCAAGATAGCATCTGGAAGTCCTTTTGATTAGGTAGAATTCATAGACAGGGGAACTCTTTTGCTACACATTATTAGTATGGTGCACATTGTCTCCTGGGCACAGGAGGATGGATGTTCAGGACGGGGAGATGCTGGAGCGGGACTTGAGGGAGAGGACCCTGACACCAGCTCCAGGTGCTCCAGGCTAGGTGTCAAGGCAAAGATGTAACCAAAAGACTGCTCCTTGAAATGCTCACATTTAAATCATCATAAATAAGCAGATGTTGTTCATACTGCTAGCCTTGACTTGAGGTGATTAATTTAAGAAACCAATCTCCTCATGTGGTCAATGGAGAAAAGAAGGCTCCTCCTGCAGCAATCCAGAGCACAATGCCTAATATGCTTTGAACAGCCCTCAGTCTCCTCCCCAGTGTCTGCCTGCTGATCTGAGCATCTATATCAGGTATGTGGTGTGGTAGGTGCAAACGTGTCTACAGCATATGGTGTTGTCTTCCCACCAAGGTGTTGCTGCTAGTGTCTGACTTGCGGAGCCACCCCGCAGCCAATCTCATGGCTGAAGGGCACCCCGTTGTGGTCAGCCCTGATGACCCCTCTATCTTTGGGGCAAAGGGTGTCTCCTATGACTTCTACGAGGTGTTCATGGCTATTGGAGGGATGAAAGCCGACTTGAGGACCTTGAAACAACTTGCGCTCAACTCCATAAAGTAAGTTCCTCATTTCCCTCGTCTAGCCGTAGCAATGCTGAGGAACATCAGCCTTCTCTCAGAAAACCCACCTGTAGGGTGAATACCCCAAAAGAATAGTACCAACACAAAATAATGAAGGTGGGCAGTATATTTTCATATGGCTTATCCAGATGGTAGAAAGACAACTGGTAAATTAGGAAGAGCTCACCTGTTACTGACAGTCATGGCTCACCTGGAACTCCATAGGGGAGGGATCTCCAACAAGAGATCCTTCCCCAGTGGTGGTCAGCCCTTAAATGGGGTCTGGGAGAGGTGGTGTCAGACTCTACTCCTTCTGGTCACAAAGGTGCATTGCCTTCACCTGTTCTCCTGCAGCTGACTCAGTGCTCACCTCAGGTGATCAATCAGTGGTTCAGGCCATGATTCAACACTTCCCATACACCACCTCATATGGGTTTTGGTCACAATCTCCTCTACCACACGAATGGAGCTTCCATTTATCCAAAGCCCCCTCTACAAGTATTCTCCAGGAGAAAAACACAGGGACAGCCCCCC
>VXAB01010060.1:422732-436494 GCA_013399175.1 Odontophorus gujanensis | reverse complement strand
CCCACCGCTCGAGTGGCATTTCCTGCTGATCCGCAGCAAGAAAAGCGCACGCAACCCAAACTGCAGTAGTGGGGACAGCAGCTCACCCCAAGAGGGTGAGAGAAAGCAGCCCTCAATTGCAGCCGAGCTCCAGGGCTGGGTCCCGTTCCCCCTTTTTGCCCCGGCGTGGAGCAGCGGGGACCCCTGGCGGCCTGCACGGGTGGTTGCGAGATCGTGCCCGGGGAGCAGAAAAACCTGTTACAATAGGGGTTCGGAGACACTGGAGGGGGTTGCTCGGACAGCTGGTGGGTGCTCCCCGTCCCTGGAGACACCCAGGGTCAGGCTGGATGGGGCTCTGAGCAGCCTGATCGAGCTGTGGGAAGTTGGACTGCAGGGGAGTTGGACCAAATGGACTTTAAGTTCAACTCAGATTGTGCTGTGATTTTGAATTCCACAGTGAGAAATCAGAATGGCACTGGCAGGCTGTGGAAAGGACGGAAAAGAAGCAGCAGGCAATTCAGTTAAGGCAAAGGCACTTCAGGGAGATGTAACCATCCAGACAGATGCATAACCCCGTGCTGCCAGCGCCTTAACAGCCCTGTAGAAAGGGCTCTGGGTGTGAAAGCGAGACAAAATGAATGAGCGCTGGCGTGCGCGGCAACGGGAACAAACACAACCCCACTCTGTGTAACTGATCCTTAAAGTCATACGCGCTTTATCGGCAGATCACCACCCCGTCCAGAAAGCAAAACAGCACTGCTTCATCCCCACGGCCACCAAGGCAACCTTCCTCTCCTCTCGGCTCTCAGCAGACCCCAGCCAGCGCCGATCTCCGGCCCGCCCCGCAGCGCAGAGCGCACCGCTGTCCCTCGTCCCGCCCCGCCCGCCGTCCCCGCGCCCTCTGGGAGCTGTAGTCCGGGAACTCCTCTGCCCGGCGTGCCCCGCCGCGAGCGGAGCCGTGCCGGGCGGAGCGGCTCGGCATGGCGCTGCGCGGCTGCGTGCGAGCCGGGCGCGGGGCNTGCTGGTGCGGGGCAGCCAGGTGGTGCCCGCAGCCCGAGAGGCCTTCCGGAGGCTGTCGGACGCAAGCGGACGGCCGCGCGTGCCCGTCGTCTTCCTGACCAACGCCGGCAACTGCCTGCGGGAGGCCAAGGCCCGAGAGCTGTCCCAGGCGCTGGGGCTGCAGGTGAGCGGCGTGCTCGGGTGCCTGGGGCCTCCGGGTCGGGGCTGTCCCTATGGGGAGACCAACTCCCGGCAGAGCGCAGAGAATGGGAGATAATCGTGCTGCCTCCACTCTGCCCGCAGGTGTATCCCGAGCAGGTGATCCTGTCCCACAGCCCGCTGCGGCTCTTCAGCCAGTTCCACACAAAGAGCATGCTGGTGGCCGGGCAGGGGCCCGTGGAGGAGAACGCCCGCAAGTATCCTTTGCTGTGCTCAACTAATGGCACCCCACTCATCCTTGTTAAATGCACGGTCAGCTGGTAAGAGGTGCAAGGGAACAACAGCCACTGCTGTTGTCCTGTGGGGAAGCTCGCACGTAGGTGCTTGCTGTTGACCTCAGTCACCTCCCAGTCTTACCTAGGTCAGTGTTTTGTTTCTTGTGCTGATTCCCTCTCTGAGCTGCGTTGCTCCTCCTGCTGGCAGCACAGCCCTGAGTCTTTGGGCCTTTTTCACTTCTGAGACAAAATTCTGCTTTTTGCAGCGTGTTCACTGCAAAATGTGTCACTCCAGACACTCCCACGGATAAGGTTTTCTCCAGCAATCTCAGAGCGCTTGAAGCAGCTGAAATACTAGAACAAGAGCATCACAGTACAGAGACAATCCCAAGTGCTTATTGACCTGCCGAGGGCATGGCAGGTCTGACACTGCCCACATCTGCGAGGAGGTTAAGATCCACCTGCAGCATCTACTCACCATTTCAACCCATCAGCTTCATCACTAAGCACCACGGGCACCATTTGTGTTACCTCATTCCCTGTGCGTTTGAAGCTGTGTCACCTCCAATGGTGGGAAGAAGAGCCTTGTCCAAACTTGCTGCTGCTCACTTAGCTTCTCTGAAGGGCTGGATTTGGATCACAGTTCTTTCTGGGAAGCCTTGAACAGCTTCTTGGAGTTAGCTTAATAGGTCCAATTGAGTGCAAAACGGGAAAAGGGAACAGACAGAACAGCAGACTCTACCCTTCTGCATGTGTGTGTGCACGTGGTCACACCTTGTGCTTAACCTTTGGCTGCTCTTGGTGTGAAACATCTGCCTGTGTGTTTCCTCAAGGCAGACAGGGTGAGCTAATTGGCAAGGCATTTTGCAGGTGAATGCAACTCAGCTTTCCCCTATGTGTTTTAACAGCATGCACCATTTACTTTTCACCAGCTACACTGACCAGAGCTTCCCTGGTTCTGCTTGTAGCCAAGAAGCCTGACCCAGACTGCCCCAGTAGTAGCACCCAGGCCTTAAAGGGCTCCAAAGCACATCCATTCTGTCCTGAAACCACCTCGGCTCTTTGCCTGCTTCCAGAGGTTCATGATCACAAAGAAAATCACCCTGGCCTGTTTTTTGTTTTGTTTTGTTTGCTTGTTTGTTTCCTTTTTGATAAATCTCAGAGCCACCTTTAGGTTGAAGCATGATATACAGTTTGACTGAAAGCCAAAATGTGATGCGTTGCCAAGTTAATGTAACTGCTCTGATACTAGGACCTGTATTTCCTAATCCTGTAGATGCCTTTGCTAGCGACTTCAGAAAACAAAAGCAAACGAGAAAGAGTCTTTGTGTCTTTCCTTGATGAGTTGAAATAGCCTGGGGTTCAAGCGTGTGGTCACCATAGAGGCACTGCGAAAGGCGTATCCCCTGTTAGACATGGTGGATCAGAGCCGGAGGCCAAAGGAGTTGGTAATTTCCTGACACATGGGTAGAATGGACGGTGTGGTGTTGCTTACAGCAAACAGCACGGGGTGGGGCAGGGGCTGGCTGCTAGTGGCCCTTTTTAGTGTGAGCCCAGGGTTGGCATTGAGCAGCCAGCATCTCTCTGTTCTTCCAGTGTTGGCTCCTTCTGGGAGGACAGCAGCCTTTCCCCCTGCTTTTCCATGTTGATGTTTCACTGCTTGACCTTGCAGTAACTGGTTGGCATCTCTGGACCCGAGAACTGGGAACGGAAGATCTGTAAAATCTGAGCTGGGATGAGGAAGTGGGGGGAAATCTTTCTCAGGATTCAAGGTGGCCTTGTCCCAACTCTTAATGGGATTGCGTTTCTAGTTTTGTTTCGGAGATGACATTAGATTCTGCATTGCTAACCTAGCTTTTTTTTTCTGGCAGCCTCCTCCAAGCGCTGGCTTCCCCACTATAGAAGGTAAGCAATGGCCTTTGTTTATGTAAGAACAGCAAGCAGAAATAGCAGTAAGGCAAGCCAGCTGGGATGGGAGCTAATGACGTGCTGTCAACTCATCGGTATCCCCAGGCAGCTTATGCAGGAGGTACAGCCAGGAGGCAGCATAACATGAAGCACAAGCTGGTAAAAGCAGAGTCAGCTTTTCTGTGCACCGTGCTCCAGCATCTGAAAGCAGTGGTGAATTTGGTACAGCATTACTCAGACTGGAGCTATGGTACCAGCTGTATTCTGTAGGTAGCTGTAGTATTAGCCAGGGCATTCCAATCTGGAATAGGGTGTGCTTTTGGTCATGGGTGGCTTTTGACATCGTGTCCTATACATGGATACCATAAGTTTCCAAGCATTTCTTGAAATCTTCCAGGGGTGGTTTTGTTTGGTGAGCCAGTGAGGTGGGAGACAAGCCTGCAACTTGTTATTGACGTGCTCTTGAGCAATGGGAACCCGGGGGCAGAGCCAGAAGGTATACCATACCCCCATCTGCCTGTCCTTGCCTGCAACATGGATCTTCTATGGATGGCTGAAGCCAAGATGCCGAGGTAAAGAACACTTGTATTAATTTTAGTATAATTCACACAGCACTCCTGCAGATGATTTTTTCTGACACAGTACATTTTTTAGTTTTAGACTCTTAACTGTGATATAATTAGGAGTAGAAACATGAAAACTGCATGAGAAACCGAGACTATATCTTAAGAGGCCAAAGCCAGATCATGGCCTGTGTAGGAATCTGTGGGTAAATACACAGTGTCCAAACCGGGCAGTACCAGGAACCCCTCACTGAGGAGTGTTTGTTGCACATGTAGTGAGGCTTGGGGATACTGATGGCCTCCTTTCTGGGGCAGGTTTGGCCACGGCACTTTCCTTCTCTGCTTGGAGAACATCTACAAGAAGGTGACAGGCCGGGAACTGAAGTACGAGGCCTTGATTGGCAAACCCAGCACGGTGACCTACCGCTATGCTGAATACCTGATAAAAGAGCAGGCTGAGAAACACGGCTGGAAGGCGCCCATCCGACGCCTGTATGCAATTGGGTATGAGAATATCTATATGGGTTTCTTTTTTGCTTTCTTAGAGATTTGCATAATGCTTTAAGCGTGGTTACTTTGTTCTTATTGGAGATTTCTGAACTGAAAACCGACATCCCCATGGCATCCATGCAGCCTCACATCATACAGCAGAGGATGTTAGCTTTTTGCACCCTACATTTACAGTAATTTAAGGGCTGCTGACAGCCATGCAAAGCTGTTACAGTAGGATGTAGAGTTCACGTAGGGTGAGTGGCTTAAAGAAAGAGATAAAAGACCCAGAGGTAGTACCATTAGCCCAGTTGAGCCAAACACTTTGGGGTTGCAGGGAATACATGTCCATAATGGCTGAAACTGCTGTGGGTGCTTTGGACATACCAGTTTCCTTTTCAAAAAAGGATACTTGTGAAGCACGTGGCTATCACTACACGCTGGAGACACCAGTAAATGGGGTCACTAGCTTAAACCGGAGGGATTTCCTTGGTGATAGCAGACATCTTTGACTCTTTCCTCCCTTGGTGCTCCCCAGATCCCAGTCTACCACAACTGGAAATTGATGTTTGGGTTGGGTTTTCATTTCTGTTTCATACTGTGACCTTATCCAGGGACAATCCTATGTCTGATGTCTATGGGGCAAACCTCTACAACAACTACCTCAAGTCAGCTCAACAGAACCAGGTCCAGGCTGGGGTGAAGAGGATCTCACAGGCAGCCAATCCCCAAACTGAGGACCACGTTGCAGTGGAGAGCTGTGAGTCAATTCTGGTCTGCACTGGGGTCTACCGCCACAATGCAGATGTTTCCAGGAAGCCAGAAGAGTGCAACACAGAGACTGTGTTCCACGGCCACCGAGACTTCTGCTTTGACCCCAGCCTCGTGGAGGCATCTTACATAGTGCAGGATGTGAATGAAGCTGTACAACTTGCTTTTGAGAAGGAGAACTGGAGTTAGGGTTACAGACAGGTGTGCCTAAAGAACTGCTGTCTGTTTTGAGGGGAAGAATGGGGAAGAATGGGGAGAGACCTGGGTTGATATAATCTAGTCAGCACTAAGGAGATCTCCCCATTTCAACACTAAAAGCCCCTTACATTTACTAATAATCTTCCACAATCCTGCCAGCAGGCTTTTAATTGTGAACTTTTTTTTTTGTGAATTTCTGTGATTACAATTTGAGCCACAGGAGAAACGGGACATAAAGGAAAGGCTTGTCCCAGCAATCTTAGTTTTCTTCAGCCACCAGAGTCCTTTCTTTACTACCCTTTGTGCATGGGGATCAGGCAAGCAATCTTTGAGGATGAAGCTCTTCCCTGTGCAAGGAGCCATCATCGACCAGTGTACCATTCATACACTGTACTATTCGTCCAGTATGCAACAAGAGCACACCAGAAACTGTGTTACAGTGGCCCTCTGCCAAGGGAAGGCTTTAAGTCTTACCATTCTCCTTATAAAGAATAAGTGCCTATGGACTTTAACGAATTCTGCTTGCTTGGGAATTTGTCACTGCATTGCTGTCAGCCTGAAACAAAGTCCCATCTTTGCTGCTCTCCAGCAGAGATGGAAGGCCAGGGCCCCTCAAAGGATGCAGCAGTAGCCAGAACAACTTGCTGCAGGGCCTCATGGGAAGTGATTATTCCCTCCCCCCTCTTTAGCATTCTGTGAACGTGTCTGCCTTTTAGCATCCTGCCTAGGGAGCCATCAGCCTGTTCTCAATAGCAGGAGAAACCACTGCAGAGTCTGCATTTCCAGAGGTGTCTTTGACCAGAGCTCAGTGTCACAGCAGGAAGGTGTTGTGGTGCTTACCCTGACCCCAGCTGATGCAAAGGATATCACCCTGCTCCTGCTGACACAGCTTCCAAAGAAGGGGCACTGAGAGCAAAAGCCAGCCAACAGAAGTCACAGCCCTGCCTTTTTCTTACTTTGCATGCAGTGACTGACAGAAGAGATTGTCAAGCCTGCATATGTGTCCCTCAGTTTCTTTTGTCCACTTTCCACGTTTATTTTGCAACTCAGGAATACCCCATGTGGTCTGATCCCTGTTCCCTCCTCTTCCTGTGGCATACAAATAGAGTCTCCTTAACATGAATTAGCATCTGAGACTTCCCTGTCCAGGAACATTTCCATATCCCTAAGGACACGCACCTTCTACTGCCTATGTTTTCCTAGCTTGGGCTACCTGGAGCAAATGGTCCATCTCCTTAGACAATCCAAAGAAGTTAAGCAAGCACTGTTTGGGGAACTCCATGTGAAATATTGAATTAGCAAGAAGTGTTGCAATTCCAGAGGAGCACTGTGGTTTTAGAAGTATAGCTTAGTTTGCATTTGCAATGGAAAGCATTTGGAATCAGCACAGCAGAGTTGGTGTTCCTAGTCATGCCCAGCCTGCACCACACAGAGATCAGAAATAGGTCTGCTCTGCCCCCACTTAAATCCTTCCTGCTTTGCCAGGCAGCTTCATACCCATGGTATGAGCAAGATGTTCTGTGTTGTTCTTAATTAAAATCTCAGCATCCGTGTGCACTAATACTCTGCTTCAGCACCTTTCCATCCTCTTGATACTGATGTACCTTCCTAGGAAGGTCACACTGCAGAGCAGCTTCTTTTCTTCTTTTGTTGAGCTCTGTGACTGAATGCGTCTGGGTATGCAGTCAAAGACCAAGCAAAGAGGTCCTCCTTGGCTTTTTTTCTTCAGGCTTTGTTTTCTGAATAGGAGCAAGAAAAATACTCCTCTGGGTGAATTTACCTGTTGTGAAGTTAGTAACAGTAAGGAACCTCTTCCTCTTAGTAGTAGGTGGAATTCTTTTTCTTACCGAGACAAGAATCATTTGTTTGCTTCTGCGAACAGCTGTAATGTGTGGAACACTCTCTTTGATTTGAATCCTTTGCCTTTCACTGGAAGGATAAAAGCAAAAAGCAAAAGACCATTTCATCTACTTTCACAAAACAAGGGCTCATCTGCAGTTCCCAGAAGGACAAATAGAGGGAAGGACTTTACATATAACATAAGGAAGGTTTTCTAAGCTTTCAGAGCATCTCCAGAGTCACAAGCACACTATGGATTCAGTGTGCAAGGCCTGATACTAGGGGCCCAAGTCCCATTCATTAACTAACTCCAGTGTCCCTCAGCCACAATTTCCACAGGTGATAGTGAGTGCAGGAAGAAGAATGCTCCCTTCCCTGGCAATCTTTGCACAGGCCTTAAGACAGCTGGTTGCTGGTAGTCACTCCTCTAGTTGGTAGATAGGTACTTCTCCACAGAAGTGCTCATGTCTGTCCATTTGCTATGGACTGTTTTAGAGCTCTTTCTTATTTGTTAAGACCAGTGCTGCTGAACTGGCATCCCCTGAGGAATGTAGCATTACTGAAACAGATGTCCCAGGTGGAACCTGGGACACTGGCTGTGCTTCTGATGCCAGCTGTGGAAGGAAAATCCACAGGAATTCTGAGAAATGACAGGCAGTTTTTGATTTCATATCAGCACACATGGCACATCTCAGCCAGAAGCAAAGTAGGCATCAAGAGGAAGGAAATGAGGCCCTGTCCAGCAAAGGAACAGGTTTGCATTTGCACAGAACGAGCAGGCATCTCCATCTTTAGAATAGCAGCAGTGGAGAACTGACTGATGGGAATCAGCTTTGGATTCCAAATTAGCTTTTAGCTCCAGATTTTTTTTGTTGAGCCACGTTAGTGTTAAAACAGTGCTCTGGGAGTCTTTAAAGAGTGTAGGAGGAACTTCAGCAATAAGGAATTCAAGAAATGTTTCACTTGAGAGTTGAAATTGAACAGAGAAGTCTAGAAAAATCTCATAGCAGGCTCCTTGCATATCAGCACCTCATCCGTGGACATCTGTTACTGCTAGAATTCAGTGAAATCCTTTCTCCTTGGAACTGCAGTTCCCTGGAACGAGCTTTAGGCATGGCTGGAACATATCCTTTCCTATATCTCATGTATTACATTTCAGGTGCCACATTTCTCTGGTTTGGAGTAAGCATACTTCTGCACAAATGACTGGACCAAGCAAGGACAGAGGACTTCACTTGTTCTTCTGATCCCTTAATAGTTATATGGTGCACTACCTTATGCAACGGACACAGTGAAGACCTGATCCTAACAGCTCCATCTGCCACACACACAAAGGTTTAAGGCAAAATCTAGAGGAAGTACACTGTGAGTTTAGGCAGCTGAGAATAGCAAGGGGGAACTGAAGGAGGGACTAACCTAATTTTGGTTCCGAAGCAGAGAACTTTTATGTCATGCAGTAACATGGTGGTCAGAGAGAACGATTCTTTTATTCCACAGGACAAATGCAACCACTAGCCTGGCATTCAGGGAATCATATTACACTACTGTACCCTTTCTTCCTGTCTTAATCCTGCTGTGTCTTTCTACCCTTCTGTCCCTCACACCATAAATGGGTAATGTTTTGAATTATGTCATGTACACTGTATTGGGGTGATTATGCATGGTACAGAGAAATCACAAGATGTGTTTGTTTTAGCATTCAAATCAAGTTTAACCCAGACTCAGAGCTGTTCCTTTGAACTAGCACATTTAAAAATATTAAAAAGAGGTTTTCTTTGAAATGTATTTTAGCATGCTTTATGTACATTTTGTGAGTGTTGTCCTGCCCTCTTTCATAACCTTCACCCTAGAAGATTATCAGGACCAAATTCTGTCTTCTGTTCTGCTCGTCAAATCAATCTCAGATTTTCTTGAGGGAGCTGCCCTGCAAGATACCTCTCTGGCAATTCTTTTAATTGGACCAAACTGTAATTCCCTGTAAGCTCTAAGTTTGGCACAGTCAGATGGGACTATGAATGGTAACTTTGACTATTCCCACTCTGTAAAGTGGGAGAGGGAGGAGAGGGGAATCACCAAATGATGTCCTGACTGACACTTTGCTGTCAATTTTGGGATGCCACATGTATAAACGTGCTTTCAGAGCTGACGATTAGTTGGGTCCTGACCTAACCAACCATTTGTAATGATTATTTCTACTGAGTGTGGAAACAACAAACTAGCAGATTGAGTAGGTGATAACTATTGTGGATGAAGAAGCCTAAGGTTGTGTGAAAGCCATCTTGACCATTAGAAGCTTTCTTGGCACTATGTTAAACCCTTTGCAATCATCTAAGAAACTCATCCTGTTTGACAAGGACAATGTAGCAGTCATGCTCTTTCACCTTCTGAAGACAGAAAGTGCGTGGTGATAGAATGAGAGGAAATGGCCACAAACTGAAGCATGGGAAGTTCTGCACAAACGCGTGTGGGAACTTCTTCACAGTGGAGTGACGGAGCACTGGCACAGGCTGCACAGAGAGGTGGTGGAGTCTCCTTCCATGGAGGCGTTCAAGACCCACCTGGACACCTACCTGTGCAGTCCAGGCTAGGGAGCTGCTTTGGCAGGGGGGTTGCACTTGATGATTTCTAGAGGCCCCTTCCAACCCCTACAGTTCTGCAATTCTGTGTTAAGAGACTGATACTGATGGAGAGCTAAATCTGCTGACTGCAGCACATGGAAAATGAAAGATCCTACTAGGTGAAAACTGTCTGCTTTAATGGTTTGAAAACTGCCATCATATAGTTCACTCACATTGTTCCGATAAAATATTCTGCCAAAAATCCTTTAACTACAAGTTCACAGAAGGCATGTTAAATCACAAGATGCACAGTCCAACCAACTTCTTGATACTAAAAGTAACTAATAGTTCCTTTAGTAAAAGCAGTTTTGGATAGACAGAAGAAGGATTCCTGTTCGCAGCAAAGAAAGGAATTGAGCTGTATCCCACACAGTAGAGAAATGACCTATAAGACTTCAAGTAAATAAAAATAATAAAAAGCATGGACCAACCCCCTTAGTTTATCCAGCATTCTGGTAAGTCAGAGCACTCGCTAAAGGTAGGGCAGACCAAGGTTCAATTAGACAGAGATCTGAACCCAAGTCACCTAAATGAACACTCGTCATCACTGTACTATTATTAAAACAAAGGGGCTGCCCAGAGCAAAGGTATCCTTGAAGGAGACAGTTTGAGCTGGAAGCCCTTAACCAACATAAGGGAGCATGGTTAGACATTGGCATCACAAAACACTGAAGAAGGAACAACTTAAACAGGAGGAGCTGATGGTCCTTGGATCTTTCACTCGTTCCTCAAGGTCAGTTCCAACACACATTGTGTGCTAAAGAAGATGAATTAAGCACAAAATACTAAGAGCAACCCTCAAACTCTCCTCACTCCCCAAGCCAATAACTATGATAATGCTGAAAAAAAAAAAATGCCTTCACGTTTTCTACTGGTATCAAAAGCTTTTTGAACTGAAATGTAATTAAAAGTAATAAATGGCTACACCTTTATACCTTTTTGAAGAGTATCTGTATTCCCCACATCATAATACTGGATCAGCACTTCAGTTACAAAGACTCAGCAGCTAGGGCTGAAGAGTCCTTTGAATATTGGTGCTGGCCAGGTGAACTCGCTCTGCACTTACCTCTAACTCCAGTCCCAAATGTCTGAATGGATTAAATAAATGCAGTATAAAGCCTGCGTCAGAGAATCCCAGAACCTTCCTTTCCCACACAAAAGGCATTTTAAGCACAGTTACAGCAGATTATGCTCAAACTCACTGAAGTCAGCTTTGCCTCTTTCCCTCCCACTGCTGCCAGTTTCTGACAGCTTACTGCAGGGTATGATTAGAGTTTTAGCTTCTGGTCTTTCTTGCAGGCATATACTTGTCCCTATCCCCCCCCCAACCTTTCTCCTCCCAAGCAACTGAATCATTATTTTGTTTACTCTTGTGTTCTGCCCTCAAGAAATTCTCATCTTTCCCCCACCAGGGTTATTTCTGAGGGCACACTACTTCCATCAGCTAGAAACAGGAGCATTTTTTATATTCGCTACAACTATTTCACAGAACTGTGTTGTCTGCTGCTTGCCTTTCAATGTATATACACACATACACCTGTGTATTTACATAAACTTATAAAGAAACCATAAAGATAGCTTCGGAGCTGCTGTGAAGTGGAAGCTATTTATAGTTCGGGTTTTTAATGTTTTAACAGTAATAGTTAGGCATGCAAGGGTTGAACAATTATGTTAAAGAACTAGATCACACGGGAAGCATCAGCTTGTCATTTCTCATCCCAGAGCGTGCTACAGAAAGCTCTTCCGTGCTTTCTCAAGTAGAAGACATTTTCCCCTTTGCTCCCATTTTAAGATATAGGCACCATTTCTTCTTCCTTCCACACAAGGAAAGCTATTTCCTTATTCTCACCCATCTGTTTGGGTTTCACTTGTCCTACTGAAACCCACATGCCCAGTGCCACCCACCCCCCACCCCTCCTTGCTGCAGGTATGCCCTTGCCACCTGCCTACCTTGGATGCAAGAGCCTCTCCAGTCCAACAGGGATCCCTTGGTCTCAAGAGGAACACGAGGATCCTCTAGCCCTGCTCACACAGCCCCAAGCACAGCAGATCCACATTCCCCCAGAAGCTGAGGCAAAGCCCCTTTACCCATGCTAACCCAGGTGGGTCCACTTAGCACCCAGCTGCCTCCCATCCTGCTGCCCCAGGCTGAGCTTACCCATCACCCAGTCAGCACAAGGCAGCCCATTTCCCCACATGAGTAGCCTAGCTGTGTGGGCCTCCAAGGAGACCACTCATCTCTCCCAAAGCCCAAGGATCCCACCCCTCAGCAGACACCATTCTGTCAAGAAACACTGCCTGTCAGCCATGGTCTCAGGACACAACGCTTTCATCTGCAGACAAATCTGCATACCTCGAAGGGCTGAGAGCAGTAACATGGGAGCGTATCTGGCACAGGAAGGAGAGGCAGGTCTGCTCTCTGCTGTCTTCTTGCATCTCAAAAGACTGCTCAGCTGTGAGTGATACCGTACTGTTCTGTCACTCAGTAGCAAGCAGGTTTCCTCTGCCGTCTGTGGTGGGCCTGGCTCCCAGCACTGCAGATGGAAGGGTGTGTCCTGTGTCACTACAGAGGTGGCAGTGCCACTAAGGCACTGAATTATGACAAGAATGGCCCATGGTGAAGGGCAGAACCAGAGATGGAGGTGTGATACCCAGCCAAGAGCTGTGGCCTGGCCTACATACAGCACAGGTGTTATGTCCATGCTGCACTGGGACGATTCTTCTTGTCCTCCAGCACTTCGAACATTTGTGTTTCATATGATCTGCAGTCACTGGCCTTCAAAAAAGGGAGGGGTTTTATCTTCTAGTAGAAATGTGGAATCAGAGAGAAAAGCACTTAAACAGCATGCCAGTGCACACATGCGTGTTCTCATCTCACCCTATGCACCATGACAAGGTGAGTTAGAGGAATGCAGTGCGCACAAGTAGTGTAGATGCAAGGACAGATCTTGGCAAGGGCACAGAAGCATGGGAAACAGAGAGAGCAGCAGGAAACATGGGTCCCCATCCCATCGGCAGGACAGCAAACAGTTTGGGAGACCATGGGAAGGGCTGTGGGCCGTACCACCTCCACACTCTTCTCCCCAAGCCATTAGACTGAAGCCTGCAGAGCTTCCAGTTATCTTAGGGACTGAAGTTCTGCCCTTTCTGTTGTTCCCCAGTACTGAGTCCCACGTACTGAGGAGCATACACTCACAGGAGTCAAACAATTTGGGATCATTCTCAGAAGGTGCCCTGGGAGCAAGGGGCAGGGGACACAGAACATTTGGCTACTTGGGGACAAGGTGCACCATGTGTGGTGGTGCTGAGGCAGCTCCAGCCAGCCATGCTAATTCTGAGTGCTTTCAGTTGGAACTTGAGGGTTATTCACATCTATGTGAATAGAATCACAGAATCATTAAGGTTGGAAAAGACCTCTAAGGTCATCTGGTCCAACTGCCAGCCCATCCCCACTGTGCCCACTGACCACGTCCCTCTGTGCCACATCTGCACAGTGCAGACTTCAGTTCCTCCAGTGACGGTGGCTCCATCACCTCCGCTGACAGCCTGTTCCAATGCAGAATAACTCTTTCCAAGAAGAAATTTTTCCTTATATCCAACCTGAAGCAACTATCCCAGTAAGGCAGGCTGGGCAGAGCTCTTGCAACTCAGCTGAGATCAGGAATTCTGCCTGCTATAAGACGGTCAGCGCCCGGGTTCAGGCTGTGTCCGGGCTGCAGCCCTTCCCTCGGTCAGCCCGGGGGGGCAGGGGGAAACCAGCGGCATCGAAGCCCCTCCGCTTCTGTGGCCCCGGTGCTGGGGCTGCGCCATAAGGGTGGGCGGGCGACGACCCCCCCGAGGCTCCGTTCCCGAGCTAAACCGCTGGGGGGTCCCTTCCCCCCGTCCCCTCCTGCCGCCCCCGCGCACAGCCGCTCTCGGCTCGCCCACCCCCAGCCCACCCACCGCCGCTGCGCTGCAGCTCGGC